>OOFC01050193.1:20608-44892 GCA_900323345.1 Pseudochromis fuscus | reverse complement strand
TATGGCCACTAGATGCTGCCTCCAAAAAACTCTGACTTCAATTCAGAAATCATTATTTTCTCTCAGTCAATAGATTTTTTCTACAAGTCCTTCTGATGTCATTAACTGAGGTCAACTCTTCTTATCAGTGAAAAAACATCATTAAGTAGATGTTAGGATTCTGAAAGAAGATTGAAACCAGACCTGAAATCCAGTCTCATACACACTGGCCCATGTCTTCGGGTTCAAAGGTCAGCCTCACTCCTCCCTTCATATCCAAATATGGTCACTTCTGGTTCCAAACAACCAACATGGTGACGCTCAAATGCTGAACACCCGGTTTCAAAATGTGCATCCAGAAGGTGATGTCACATAAGCTTCTTTTATTCTATGTACAGTCAATGGTTGGGACCCATGTTACTGTGTGATCTTGAGGTGTCTCTGTCAGTGTCAATGAGATTAATTGAACAGGGTGTCTCAGTGGACTTGTCAGTGGATCTGAATTAATGCAAATTCAGCATCACAATTCAGACACCTCAGTGAGTATCAAATTCGTGCCATTCTTCTCCAGGCGGTGCTGATCTGTTTTGCTTGAAAGCACTTTAAAACAATAGGAGAGAAGAGGCCGATGCAGAGAATAACACCCCTAACTGTGCGAGGGCTCCAGGGGTTAAAGGTCGCAGGGGTTAGGCATCATTAAGGGCATCTGTGGACCCACAGGCTGAAACGAACTCAGCAGAACCAAAGCTGAAAGTGAAGATTTGTAGTGATCATCTTTGTATTTCTGACTTTGTACAAGTGTTTTGAGTGTTCATGTAGTTGCTGTGTGTGTGTGTGTGTGTGTGTGTGTGTGTGAGAGAGAGCCTCCTCTCACAGCAGGATGGCGAGGCAGGCACCAGACAGAAACAGTCAGCTGTAGTTTTTTTGTCTCTTGCTGTCCACTAAAGTTAATCCTATCTGGAATCTGGGATTGTTGGAGACAGTGAGGGCAGGAGGATGGAAACAGCTGCTACTGTTTTGGAAGGATGTTGCAATATTTACTTTACGCAAAGTCGAACGCAAGAGAGGACACTGTCCTAAAACTAATGAAAACAATACTACCTCTTTATAGAAATGGAAAGATAAATGTTTCACTTCCAGCAATAAAAGCTGCTGCGTAGGTGCACTGTGAAACCACATGTTGACTGCGTGTAACCACAGACTGTTATTGTTGTACTACAACTAGAGCATTAAAAATAAATGGACCAGATCAATATGTGGGCTACCTGTGGGTTAATATGTGTATGTTAGCCAGAAAATGGTACATTTTTCTGCCTTTGAATTACTGTATCTCATCAAATGTTTGGATTGGGTGATTGATTTAGTGACTGTAAGAAATTTCAGGATATTAAATTTAAAATAATTATCAGTTTTATAGTTAGAAATGATGTCCATAATGTACTGTATCACACACATAGACTGAATATAGAATGGACGAAGCTAATGTGACATCATACGTTGGTTTGTGGACTCACATTTAGGAGTTTGGCATTTGAATGTGGCCATGTTGGTTGTTTGGACCCAGAAGTGACCATATTTGGATATGAAGGGAGGAGTGAGGAGGCGGGACACTGCCCAGTGTGGAGGAGACTCGAGCTCAGAGCTGTTCGCATTGGAGATCAGACCTGTCAATCAAAAGTCAGCTGGGACACAGAGTTTTTTGGAGACAGCCTCTAGTGGCCATTGGGAGTACTGCAGTTTTTTTACACTTGTGCATTGGCCTCATTATTGAGACTCACTTGCTTCATCCATTTCTATACACTCTATTACTCCACCAATATCCCAGTGAGCAGCTCACCACTGTTTGTGTGTGAGGCCTTCAAACAAGCTGCTCTGCACCATCTACTCATCGCCTGCATGATCCTGCCTTTGGAGACATGTTTCCCTCAGTGTGTGTGTGTGTGTGTGTGTGTGTGTGTGTGTGTTGCGTGCCACATTCCTCAGATGCAGAGCAGCGTAAAGGGCAGTGGCCCCACTTCACCAGAGGTGCAAGAGGGGGGATGGAGAGCACAGTGATTGATGGCTGAGGGGGAGAAGGACAAATGACGGGCTCAACAGGTGGATGCACCGCTCTGACACCAGGACACCGGCCCCTGCTCCCACTGTCTCTGCTCGTGTCGTTGTGAAGATAACAACGACATGAGGTCTTAACAACAACCAACAAAGAGAAGATTAGTCTGCATGAGGTGAAAAAGTCCGTTTTTAATCTCAGAAACAACAAAGTAGCAAGTGTTCTAAGTAACTCCTTTATCAGCTGGAGGGTTTTTCCCAGCTGTCATAAAACTAGAAATGTCTTTGATCAGACTGTGCAACATTTGAAAAACAAATGACACAATGTTTCTTTTTGAAAATAAAAGGTTGAATGTGAAAACAATCAGTTTTGCTGCTGTAGCCTCATTTGACCCAGTGTGAAACATTAAATAGATGTAAGTGTAAACTGGTATTATTTGATCTCAACTCTAACTTGTTTCAGACATGAGCAGTTTACTGATATGTTAGCCCAAAGTTACATTTTCACTTCTGGTTTAAAAGCAAAGAAAACAACCAAAATGCTCCTTGTTGTTGCTTCCTCTGTTGAACTGTATAAATCTCTAAACATCAAACATACAGTTTATATAATTTGAACTCTCCAACACACGGCGCTCTCTGCAGCTGCTCGGCCCTCGTTCTGTTGTATTTTGCAAACCTCTGATTGGTGCTTTCACAGGACGATGGTTTAAACTGAGAAGACACTTGCACCATTTTACTGTAATGTATTGATCCTTATTAAAATGTTTGACACTATTTTCTGTAAAAAAACAAAAAAAACAAAAACAAAGTACACGTTTTTTGTTTTACAGAAAACCTACTAAAACATTAATTATAATTTTAACACTTCTTTGTTCCCACTCTTCATGAAAGCATCAAATTTCAGGGTGATATAAAAAGTACCTGATGTAGACATGATGCACTCAATTGTAATGAAAACTAAAGTGGGGGTTGGGAGATGCTTTAAGACTGTGGGTTATAACCTCCCGATGATAGTAAGAGATGCATATGTATGATACAACGTAGAGATTTGTTTGTTTTCTTCTGCGTGTAATCAAACTGTAGCTCCTGGCGTCATGTTGAAACCTCCGAGGACTTACACACAGGAAACAGCAACAACAATGAAGGCAGCGAGAGGTAAAAATCATGTCTCCAGTAATAAGCTGAATGTTTACCCAGGGACAGTTTATTTCTTCTGGATGTAATTACTGTGACTGTAAACAATATCATTATGGATGTAAATTGCCATCAGTCGACCCAGGGGAAGCAGTGAGACTTGCAGAAGTGATGATGACGCACACGCCCTCCGGACAATACGAGTGTTTCCCAGCTGCAGCACGATGCACATCGCGGCACGTTTCAGTCCCACCGCTGACACCCAGTCCGGACTTTCCACTGAAACCACCCAAACGCCTTTGACCCAGAAGGCCACGATCTCATCCCGATCCAGGAGCGATAAGGATCTCAATCGCCCCGCAGAGAGCAGCTCAGGCCTCTCCTGTCCACTCGCCCTCTGGGGCTGACAACAAATCACCACCAGGAGGCCTGGCCTACATTCTCCAATGTGGGCCAAGGTCGCAGCGTTCACCTTTGCCCCACATGAGCCGACTGAGCTCAGGAAAGAGATGTTAAGTTCATTAAAGCTCAGAAACTTTTTACGAGAAGTCGCACAAATGTAGAGTTTTACTTTCTGTGGAACCGCGAGTTGTGCGTCAGCAAAACAAAAGACCGGATCAAGATGAAAAGGCTGTAATCAGTTTGGATCACTTTCTCTGCCCCGTCAGCTGCGACTGCCAACAGCCAACACTCTGCCAAGCCTTTGTTTAATGACACAAGAGAAAGTTCAGCTTCCTTTTAACAAATGGATTCAGGTGTTTCCAGCTTTTTGGGAAATAAAAGGGTGAATATGATCAGTGATAAACAGAAAAAATAGAAAACTGGTCTTTATGTGGACACAATCTGAAATCACATCTGTTGCAGGTGTGTCACCACCTCTCCCCTGCACACAAGTGTCTCAGCTTCATTTCATCAGGATGAGGAGTACTGGGGTCTTTGGTTCATTAGTTCAAGGATGGCAGTGATGGAAGGAGTCGGTCAACCTTCAAATGATGAGGAAATGAGCTTCAGTTCTTCCTTTATCTCATTTCCTTTTGTGTAAGATTCCTCAAGTCATGTTTTACTATGTAACCAACACAACCAGAAAGAAAACATTTTCGAGTGTCCCACTGTGGAGCCGTGGTCTGTCTGTTTTTTTTATTCTGATATGGATGTTACACACAGTTTGTTTTCAGTGTCCAGACTCTTGCTCTGGTGCACATGGTGTTATTAAAGTTGTCAGTGCTGCTGCTGCTGCTGCGTGTTGAAAAACCATCTTACCTCAGACATTGGTCAGATAATGATGCAGAATATCAAGGAAGCACGGTGTGAGTCAAAGAGGACAAAATGTAACCACTGGACAGAAAATCATCAGCAGTGACTGTTTTTAAAATGCTGATCTCAGGAGGAGATGAACGTCCTGGGACACCCTGAATATCTAGTTTTGTGCTAATTCATTGTCATTTTGTTTTGTTTGTTTACATCCTAAATACATGAGATCTGCTCACCCTGTCAACTCATTTAATTCAAGATCACTTTAATTTACTGAAGATTTCACATAAGGTACTCATCTTTGTTTCCTTTTATTGTTCTAGTATTTTAATTTAGTTAAATGATTTTAAAGTAATTTTTAACGTCTTTGCATTTTGTGTTATTTCTATGATTTTAATGTAATTGTCATTGGTTTGATGTGTTGAAAGACACAACAAAATTACATTATCACTCCAAATACAAAGCCACAAAGAGGCCTGCAACACGTGTGGACAGGCTCCAGAGTGATGGTGCACACGGGGAGCGGTGCCTTGCTCAAGGGCACCTCAGTGGAGCTGTGGAGGTGGAGGGGCACCTCTCCAGCCTCCAGTCCCTCTGCACTGAACCACTGCTGCCCCCATTTGTTGTTTATTGCACTTTGTACTTTTAAGTAAATGACTGTCCTTGTTGTACAGATGTGTATCTTATAAAACCAAATAAAGTATCTTTTGTTAATCTTAAGTTTAGATCTTTCATTAAATGTGGGGATGTGAATCTATATGCAACTGGTGGAGTGGGTTTTGTCTTCTGCCTTTAGGTGCACTTATTTTTTTATGTCATAAGTTGCTTCTTAAAAGATTAGGTTGGAAAAAACAATATAAAACACCACATCACAGCGTTGAAGAAATTGCCTCATATTTACCAGAGGACAATTGTTAAGCCAGTGAAAAGTGTTCAGGAAATGAAAAGAAAAATCATTTAAAGAGACGCTGATGGTTCCTCCACCAGAACAGAGATGGGAACAAACCTGAACACACAACAATTAAAGTAGTTAAGTCATTTAAAATGATTTATTAAACATGTTTAAAATGTGATGGGATCTGAACTTCTCACACACAAAGAAACAAATAAAAAAACAGGATTTTAAAAAACCAGAACAGCACTTCCACACATTTACAAAAATAGGCTGTACAATATACACATACAATCAATTAAAACCTTTTAAAACCAAAAACACGTCTGAACCTGGGAGTCCTGAAGTTTCTCATGAGAGGAGAGTGACGAGGGCATCCAGAAACTTGCTTCTGTCCTCGGTCTTCAGCTCGATGACTGGAGAGAAACAGAAAATAAGACTTTAAAAAACATGAACACACCCGTCATCAACATGTTTTTATTGGAGAGGTTTTCTGCCAGGAATCTGAAAAACAAATATCAAATGTGAAGTAACTTAACGTCCAGATGAAGGTGGTTTGGGATGAATGTCTGAGGCGGGGATGAGCAGAAACACTCAGATGTGAAACAACTTCTGACAAGTGTCACATATATCCCCTGAAGCCTGTGTCTCAGTCTCACCACCAGCTGCTGCATGAGTTTATATGAGTAACAATGTGACTGCACATTAGAGGAAGACAAGGCTGCCACCTAGAGTCCACAGAGGAGACCTGCACCTCATTAGGAAAAACACACACAGGGACTTACTTGAAGTGTCAAAGTGGTCGTGAAGAGTCCTGGAGCTGGTGCTCTCTGCAGCTTTCTCAAAGGCTCGACCAAAGAAACTGAGAGGACAGAGGAATAAAGAGAAAAGTTGAGGAAATAACCCAATAACTTCAAAATAAAAGCTCGGGAAGAATCTTTTTAACTTTCTAAGGTAAAACAAACCACAGAAAAGTTTCTCTCAAAAGGAGATGATGGCAGGGTCACAGCAGCCACTTTAGATGAATCACAAAAATAATGAGGTGGAAAAATGACAGAATGATTATACTACATGTCTGTACAGCAATTAAATATAGAATAAAGTTAAAAAATAGGGAAAAGTAATAATAATAGTCATCTATAAAACACTGTACATTAGGGCGACTTGGGTGGAAATAAAGAGCTGCACAGAATTCAAAAGAATGAACAATAATGTGATACTGAGCAGATGTGATATTATGATTACCGTATTTTCCGGAATATAAGCCGCTACTTTTTTCCGAGGCTTTGAATTTAAACACTGGTGTTTCTCATGTATCGACGGCACGAAGCTCGTTGGCTTTTTACAAGCTAGCAAGCTCCGTGCCGCCGATACATTTAGCCTCGTCACATCAGACCCGGTCAGAGTGGACCACATGAAACTGTTTGAATAAATTCAATAGTGGCTTATAGACAGGTGTGCTCAATAGTCCGGAAAATACGGTAATTTAAAAAGTCATAAATAAATAAATTTAAAAAAACAGGAGCCACCTCCACAGATGAGAATCACCATTAAAAGTAATGACAGCTGGAAGAAGTAACTTCCTGTTGCAGTTTGTTTCAGCAGAGCCTCGGCAGTAAGACCTCTGCTCTTCGACCAGCAAGTCACAGAAGGGATGAGATCTGTTCTCCATCATGTTCAGTTTAGTAATGAGGTTTAGTCACTTCTTAAATCAGCTTCATTTAATTTGTGCAGTGAATATTGTGTCGTCCTTTAGATCACCTCTTCATTTTTATTCTTTCAAAGTGAAATCTTACTTCTTCTTGTCAGACGTCTCAGACTCGGGTGGGATTCCCACAACAATGACCGTTCCCTTCTCCACATCTTTGGGAGCAGCCATGATGAGCGGGAGCAGTTTGCAGCGTTTATTCCTCGTCTGAACAGCCGAGAGATTGTGAGTCAAACAGTGGAAACACTTCAAAAACTCAGCTTTCTGTTAAATCCACAGCATCCAGGTACTCACTGATTGGACAAAAGCCTTCAGGAGGTACTTGCAGAGGAGAGTCAAGGCCATGGGCTTTGAAAAGAGCTTCACGTCAGGTGTTCCCTACAATGAAATGAGCAGGAGAGGAGAGGATGAAACTAAGCAGATACACTCCTAAAAAAACAGCCACATGTCCATCAAGCATCCAGATTCTGGCACCTCCATGAGGTAGCAGTAGAGGAAAGGTCCCTGCGACAGGATGAGGTTGGTGCAGATGCAGCTGGCTACAGTTTGCTGGATGGCGATCAGCTTCTTCTTTGCCAGGTCGATGCCTGTATGTAGACGATCCAGGTTGCTCCTGCACAGACACAGACAAAATAAATCAATGTCATTTTATAGCTTTAAATCAGGGGTGTCAAACTCAAGACCCTGCAGGTTTTCTTTACAACCATCTCCCCAGCAGCTGATCTCACTGATGAGCTCCTTGCCTCAAATTGAAGGAGGTGTTGATCATTAAAATCACCTGCTTTAGTGACCGGCTGGAAAGAAAACTGGCAGTGTCTTGGCCCTCCATGGCACGAGTCTGACACCCCTGCTTTAAATAAAACAAGAGCAGCCCTGGTTATCAATGTTTTTGAAGGAGATGCGAGCACATCAAGCTCCCTCTGTGCACCTGGAAAGGGAATCAAGAGCCTTGATGAAGTTGTCACTGCTGCTCTCTTCTTTCTCAGTGGTCTCCAGCAAGGCAGCAGTAGCATGCACCATGTCACTGGCCAGGAAACGGTTCTTAAAACCAAAGTGAACGCCAAACGTCTGGATGCGGATGTCCTTCATACTGAGGAAGAAAGGAAAACAAAATGTAACTTACGTGAGAAAACTGCAAATATTTCTTTAAGTCTGATCTGGACTCGTACCCGTATTTATTAGAAGACTCTTCGATGACGTCCCTCAGGTTCTCTTTGATCGACATGTCCATGGAGTTAAACTTCTGTCGCACTTGTTTCAGAGGAAGTCTGTTACAAACACCACACACATGTTGTAGTAAAACAAGCTTTCACTTAATAAACACAGGACCTGATCGTAGACTCTTCACTGTGAACACACAGCAGTGATTTTAAGGCTCATACCCCATGTCAGCTAAGAACTCCTGCAGTTTCTTCTGTCCATTCAGAGTCCAAAGCTTGAAGCTGCAGGAGGTGTAACAGGAATTACAAATGCTCTCGTACAGAGACCAGTGCTGGTACAGCGTCAGACGCAGGCTGGTGCACAAAGTTAAGGATGTGCTGTGACAAACAAGCTGATATATAAAGATCCACAATGACAACCTGTCAGGTGAATAAAGGATACTCATATTCAAAGGAGATCCTCATACAGTCGATGGAGAGAGAGTTCTCCTCGTCCTCGTTTCGGTGGCTATGCCGGGAAACGTGCCGCTGCATGGTGGCGATGTCTGTTACATACTTCATACTGAAAAGACACAGTCACCACGATTTAGGCCATTAAATTAAAATCTTTGAGAATACATTTGAAATACTGAAGATATTCTTACTGAGTGATTTTATCATGGATCCACTGGTCTGTCAGGCCAATGATGGCCCACCTGCAAACACAGAACAGTCTCCTTCAGTCTGCACATTATACACTTATATGATATTATTATTATGATGTAATCAACCCTTAAATGGTTTGTCTATCTTGGGGGATACATTCATTTGACATACAGGTGCATTTATTCATCATATGTAGTGTTGGTACTTATTATATTTTAGGCAGAATTTGTTTTTGTTTTGTTTTTTTAAGGATTATTTTGGACGTTCTTGCAGAAAAATACTAAATCACATTTTCACCACTTTGATTGTCAGTCATCCTCAAAGATATATTGTCCATGAATAATCTCTCAGATATTTTTAGTTGTTGTTCTGAGGCCTAAAGTCTACAGATAGTACATAATTTTAAAAGGTGTGAATCTTATTTAATTAGTGTACATATATTTTGGGGGAATTTCTGCCATGGTAGAATATAAACAGAAACAATTCAATAACCAAAACATGAAACAAAAGTAGGTCAAGTAGAAAATACATTCTTCATAAAGGGCTGTAAAGTAAAAGTTCATTTTCCAAAATATTTGGAATTTATTTTAATGGTTAAAACAGAAAATCGTATCACAGAACTCACCAGAGCATATCCTTGGTGTCTTTGGTCAAAATCCATGCGAGCTCAAAAAACATCATGGCAGCCTGACAGAAGAAACACATGAAAACATTCGTGTCCAGGAAGTCATTAAGAAATAAAAAAGAAATGTGTGAAACATAAGTCGAAGCTACACAGTGATTTGTTTAAAAGTAATACTCAGAAAGGAGACATCTGAAAATGTCGTACAGCAACACACTCACAGAAGTGCCGTGGTATTCATACTGCTCATAGTCAAACAGGATCTCCCTCCTGTGAAGTGAGGGAAACAGAGTGAATTCAGGTACTGTGCAGTTTATAGAAAAACTAATACCAACAACCAGGCAAAAACACCTTACCTACGCCCCTCCCATTCCCTCCTCGCTCGCTGTCTTTCAATCCTCCTCTCCACTGCCCCCTGCAACAACACAACCATTAAACTTACACTCACACTCCGCTGGTTTATTTCTGTCAACTATTACTATTTAACACATACTTCATCAAATCTCCTCCGTTTGCCGGACGGCTCTGAGCCTTCATCACTCTCATTTCCAGAGTCCTCTCCTTCCTCATCCTCCTCCTCATCTCGAAAGATATCATCATACGAGGGCACGCCCAGATCATCGTCCTGTTTGATGAGCAGCTTTATCTGTACAGAGGGCAAAATCATTTCCTCTACATTTAGAAACTGATGTTTGATTTCAAATGCAGGAAAAAATGTGAAATAGTGGCAAATTTAATGTTTTGTCAAGAAAAACAAAACAAAACATAATTTGAAACTTAACAGATGATCATCACTCACCTGAGTGTCATTGTAGACATTGACCACATCTACAGGTCTGTGAGTGTCACAGATGAAGAAGATGGAGTCATCGTCTGGCTGCAGCATCTCCAGGAGGTCAACATTTGCCCCACAGTTGATAAGAACAAAGTATCGAAACTGCAACACAACATAAACCAACAACATGCATTCATCTCAGTGTGGACACCCTGAATACGTCTATCTATTCTTCTGTCATATATCCATCTGTAAGCTCTGATCTGATGGGATTATACCTGCTCTTTGTGTTCGAGGAAGGCAGTGCCAAGGTCCTGCCATCCGGTAACTGGTACAAGTGTATACTGGATCTGGTCACAGTGAAACAGTGCCTAGTAAAGAAAGAACAAGATAAAGTAATTAATCTTTTTCCAATTTAGTTACAGAGTCAGTCTGCTACTGATAAAAAGCCCATAAGATCCTTTATTTAATTTGATCTGACATTTAACATGTGTGCTTAATCAACACTGCACTGTCAAATATTCACAATGGACCTTCTGTCATTCTCATAGTTACACATCTTTTATCTTTAGTGTCAGCTTGACCTCCAGAAAATAATTTGTTGCCACCTAAATATCCCCTTAAATAGAACATAAGCCCCCATCCCACCACCTTATACATCCAGAATACCAATACATTAGGTCAGTATAAAACCTCACTGACTGACCTAAAATGTTACAGAAAGAGCTGTTTGGTGTTTTTAATGCATCTAAATGATCACTAACTACATTTTCTATTACATATTTTTTTAATATAAATTTTACATTTACCTACGAGTCCCCATTAAATTAAAAAAGTCATGCTATATTAAGCACACAAAAAATGATGTTAACTATTTATTTTGAAAAGTTAAACATAAAAAGAGCTCAAATTGACCCCAAGACTAAAAGAATAGTGAATAGTAAAGGTTTGACAGCTTGTCCATCGGGGCAAGCGATACAACTGTCACGAATTATTTACTAACCTGTTGTGTTGACAAATATGAACAGATCCTCTAGTTATGAGGATCTAACTGAAAGTGCACATGTTAACTTACTAAAGTTACTGTAACTAAGAGAAAACTACAGACTGTCTTTATTATTCAAGTCAAAATATAAAGCTAACACATATATTTACTTTAAGGAATTAATGAGAACGCTAATTCAACTAAAACTTTCTGATCATGCGCATAAGATGCAGAGGTTAGCGGATAACAGTTAGCTGATGATCTTACCTGTAGTATCTTACAGGCACAGAGAGAGTCGATGTCTGACGCCACCAGGAGTGCGACTCTCTGAAAGCAAAGTATCGAAGGTTTACCACACAAAATAAAACGATAACTGATCAGCTTGTATAATAAATAGCCCGTTAGCCCGTCCATGGTTCGTGTTAGCTAGCTGAGGATCCTGGTGTTAGTGAGAGCCCACAAAACGCACCTGGTTGGCAACAACTTCATAAAAATCCTTTCTTATGTCCGCGATGAACATTTTCAAATTTCGACTTAAACCCTTTAAAACCAGATAAAACAACCCGACAGTGGCATGAACCACTAGTTACTTAGATTTCGCTGTCAGGCTCTTCTGCAAACTGTAGCACTGTGTTCCTTGTTGGAAATGTGGCGCCAAATCTGCGCGTCACTTCCAACCAATCACTTTGGAGGACATTAGCATACGTCATACGCATGAGGACACGCCTCCCGCGTTAGGAAAACAAAGCTTCGTGGAAACAAAGACAACAAACAGCTGTTTGCAGGATTCCTGCAAATTAATTTATTATTAAGGAGCTCGTCATATAAAACCTGGTACTGAGGTTATAGTTATTATATAATTAACCTTTAAATGGACAAGCATAGGTTTTAATTATCATTTATATAAGAAATTTCTGGTGTATTCAGGCTAAACTGACACAATTTCATGTTTTTTAATGCCTTATTTTTCAATTTACATTTAAATAAAATACAGGGTTGTATATTTACGGGAAGTCAATATAACATTTTCCTAATTTTTATAGCTCATGTGCCAACTTTCAACATATGAAACATTTTTTAAAATACTTTTGTGCTTTGTGTTCTGAATATTATAAACGTGGAAAAATGTAATCACACATTAATGAATATATCTATGGGAAATTATCCCTGTTATGTACACTTATCATCCAGGATGACTAAATAACAAAGTCGCAAAGTTGTGATACTTAAAAACCTTTAACAAAGTAGTAGTAGTATAGTCAGGCAGTCAGTCAGTCATCTTCTAGACTGGCTTCTCCACACTTGGGTCCCAGGTAAACAACATATACAATACTGCCATTGTCTTTGTTTGGATTTTGATGTAAATGATGAGAATGTTTCTGAATTGTTGACATTAAATCATATGATCTGAGTCCAATGACTGTTTTCCCCAAGGAACAGAAACCATCTGAGAGTTAATTCCCCTGCATAGATTGTTTCTTTATATTTCTACTACAATTTACTAAAATAAAAATAAACATAAATATACTACTTTTTCACTGCTTTAAATTTATTTCCTAACTTTGGTTACAAGTGAATTTACAAATTCAAATTAATAATACCAAATAAAGTTTGTAGCTCTTATAGACAATACTAGACAGACAGTATAATTTTATAAAACAGCAAATAATCTTCTGAACAGGACCATTTTAGCACAATGTTTATATTGCTGTTTGTACTTCAGGTATATCCTGATGTCTGCTTCTGCTCAAGTAAAATTTGTTACTTTTTCTAAAGTAGAAATAATCCCCTGAGCTGAGATCATGGGTCAAATGAAACCCCACACCCATAAGGGGTTATTCATTTATTTATTTACATTACATTATTTTGAAAAGGAGTTTGTATTTTCCATCAGAATAAAAAAAAATAATGTAACTTGTCATGTGCAGCATTTTACCTTCTAGCCTTTAACTTCAGACCTACTTTATCACACCTCCCACCCCAGCAAAAACATATTAATATCAATCATTTTATCATACAAGTATAAAACAAGTCAAGTTGAATTTTATTGAAATAAACAAAAAGCACTCAGCTAACATCAGCCTTCTCTCTTTGCAAATCACAATTACTGAAAACACAGTCCAATGAATTGTTGAGAGGAAACTCATTTCTAATTCTGGCTACAACCACGATCCTAACTGTGACGTTTGTTTAAATGAGTCTCACACAGGGATCACACACTCTCTTTAATATTGTTCTGTTCAGTGAAGGATCTTACAAGGAGATAACGGCTTAATCCTCACTTTGACATTCCCTTTACTTACATATAGACAGTCATGTAAAAAGTCAGTACTGTAAATTAAGTCCACTACAAAAATAAGTACATTGTAGAATTAATCTGTAATTGATTATTAGTATTGAGACCAACTGTTATGTAAGAAAGTAGAGCTTTGTTATTTCTGCTAAAGGGGGCAACACTAGTTTCTGATGCCATGGCTGTACTTACTTTTTCCACAGTTGAATATTGATATTTTAGATTAATAAACAGCTAAATTTCCTTGTTGCATTCCATATACTCTTTAAAAAGAGGATCAAAGGCCAAATATGTCAAAAAAGGAAAACATTTTCTTACTTGTGTACTTTTTTTCATGACTGTTTACATATTCTAGAAAATTACTTCCCAGTACATCGTCTACAAATACGTAAAGAAACAGACTGCAGCTATAAAAGTCTGCCGCTCTGCAAACTTTCAATGCTGCAAGCTGCTTCATAATGTGATGATTTACAATTCATCATCACACAAACTAAGACCAGGATTGTTCAGTGGAAAGAAAGTGTATATTTTAAACATTATTTCCAAAAACATCATCGAGTGTCACAAAAAGATTCATTAAAAGCATCACAACATGGACAATCAGGATACTGTATCAGCGTGAGCAGCTGCTATGTGGTCATGACATAAAACAGGCAAGTTTTAGAAGAATCCCTCATCATAAGATCTGAAGGACATGATCAACAACCTGATACAGTATTATACATGTACTGAAAATCACAGAAATTAAGAGCATGGATGGAAGTAATGAGGAAAAGATGTTGCTTTTTTATGACGTGAAACATGCAGGATTTTATCAAAATGCAGCAGAGTCTAAAGAACCTTTTTTTTTTGCCTAAAAGCTCCCCAAGAAACCCATGAGCCCACAAATGTTTCCCATCATCTTCATTATTATCACATTTAAAGTAACAAATATTCAAAATTCAAGTAAAGTCCAACATGCCCCCAAATTAAATACACATCTCAAAAACACCTGCGAGCCCGATCACGTAAATTCAGATATTATTTGTCTTAAAGGTCTCAGTGATTTTTTCTCCCCTCTTGTCTCATCACCCTCATGTTCACATTTGACTCCACTGATATTTAAATATAAGAAACAAAGTTTTTCTTCTGAGGTAAAGAAAGGCAGCATGCCACATTGAAACATTGTGTAGTATCTTCACAAGTGAATCCTAAACACTGGAAACAAACAAACAAAAAGGTAAAGATTCAGAGAAACATGACAGAGAGCATACACTGAAACATGCAGCATATACTTCATTCATTAACTAAGACCGACAGAGTGATGTAGTAAACAAAGGCACAAATTCATCTGTTTGATTTCTGCCAAGTTTGGTCTAAAACCACCGTGATCTAACTGCTTAAAGCTCGGTTCACAGCGACGAGCAGAAAGTGCTTTGACCCTGCAAAACTTTGGCTGGTTTCACATGCAAACAAAAACATGAGGTCTGGTTGTTTCCCCCAAGGTTCAACCTGGAAAAAACAGCAAATGTAACGTGTAAATCTGAAACAGTCTCCCGATGTAAAACCAACCGTCCAGACACAATTAAAGGATAATACAGAATGATCACAACCAAATTAAGATATATCTGAAAATGTAGCATTCACCGTCTTAAATTAAGAGTCTATGAAATAACAAACCACCGATCCTTACACACCACTATTAACAGAATAGAAAACCTGACCAGCAGGAGCACTGGGAGGCTAGCACCATCACCCGGAGAGGTTACAGTCCAAACCCACTCAGGTTCATCAGAAAGATCTGGTTCCACTCCGAAATACCCCCGTACACCACGTCTCCCTACTTCTGGTGAACATTCAAAATAAAAAAAACAAAACCAGAAATACCAGACCTGCAGTCAGCCTGAGACCACTGGTGTGGGAACATCTCATAGTTGTTTTACAGTCACACTAAGATGTGACACTATGATGGGATGGGCTGTCCAGTTGGAGCAGAGAGGAGGTAACAGCAGGCACTGGAAAAACTGTGAGAAGCAAAGAGTGATACTGCTACATCAGGATGTTACACTGAGGACTGGGCTCATGAACCCTGTCAGGGACACATTCAAACTATTCTATAGGAAGACAGAAAGGTTTAAAGCAGTGGAGACAGAGGCAGCAGAAAAAAAACAAACAGTAATGAAGTCATTTCCAATCAATCAGCCTATAAAACGCAAGGGGTGGGCAACAGGACTGCTCTACATGCACTGTGTCATATACAGTTCATTTCAAGGGTGAATCTAAATTTGATATTTTTTTCTATCGTCAGTAAATCATACAACAGATCAACTGTCCTTGTATTCAAAGCCTGAGATGTGTTATTGTTCTGTGCTGCAGAGCTTCATTGTTGTCCAAAAACTACAACATTAAATGTATTAATCCACGACTGAAAATAGTCCCCAATAAATGCATTATTAACTCCTCGAGCCTTGTTTGCTTAAAAACCAGTGGTCAAAAAAAAAGAAAGAAACAAAAACCTGCACTTTGTTGGCTAATCATGAGAATATTTCCAACTTTACTTATTAATATTACTTTAATAGGCCGTTGTAAATCACTTAATAGTGTGAGTAGTGATGAGTAGTATTTTTAGTTAATGGGTCTAACAAGGACAATCCTGTCTCTTTATCGCACCTAATACCAAACAGATGTTTCAATAAGAGAGTATCGACTGTATCCATAGCACCCACCCCCTTCCCCGACACTTCTTACTTCATCTCAACAATAAAATATTACAGTGAAAAGAATCTGAGCTCAAAGGTCCACTTATTTTAGATCATTTACCAGAATCTCACTGAATCATCACGATACAACAGGTGCTTCTCTAAAGGTTTCAGAGGTGTGATTGTGCTCTTTACCATCAGGGTAAACACTAAAGGACTTTGACCCCCTAGAGACAGCTCATGTCATCTGTCCCACTCTTGCAAAATTCTCAGTCAGTAGCGAGCAGGCCTTTGAGCTTCGATGTTAATATTTTGTTCCTAAAGGTCAAGAACAAACACCCATGCACACTCTTCATGTATCTTTCCCTTCACCATCAACCCCCACACTTGTTTAAAAAGTTGCAGGTTTACAAAACAACCACAAAATCGTGACCAGACATGAGAGGCTCCATCACAGCAGCTGAGCCAGCGACCGATGGGCAGTGGACTACTAGTGCAGAGGTTGTGTACTTAACCTGCTCAGTTGTTGCGAGTCGTTAAAGTTACGTGATCTATAGGCACAATACAGAGCGTGTGCAGAGCTGGGCCACGTGGGAGACGGCGACATGATCGACCTGAAGGAGTCTAACATTGATATATCCAGTATGTAATGACATCTTTTTAGATTTGAAAACACACACACACACACACACACACACCACTGCTGATGTGCTAATGCAGCTCTCAAGTGCTTCAGAAACCATTTGAGAGAAATGTGACTGAGTAATTAGTTTGTAACACGAACCTGTGTGTGCATCGTGTGTCACCGCACAGAAAGAAAACACTGTTACAATGACCAACAATAAACTATAAATATTGATATGCTGCCCAGCCCTAAAGATGTGAAAACCAGAATTCGCCCGGATCACCGTGTACGCCGGTGTACGTGACACCAGTAAAGAGTGTAATGCAGTTTCAGCTGGTCTACAGGGGCAGGATGTAGGTGGAGTTGGCCAGCTTGCGCTCCTGTGCAGCGGGAACAGTCTCTCTGTGACGCAGAGGTCTGTGGGAGTCTGGGTCCTGGAGTGGAGGATAGTGCTGTCTGTAGCAGAGCCAGGCGAAGGCGAGACCCAGCAGAGAGCCCACCAGCACATCTACACAAAAGCACAGAGAAAATAACGCACACAAATGAGGGCTTTTCTTCCTGGATCCAGGTTCCCAATGTGAGTTACAATCTAAAACTTGTGCTCATTTGAATTTTATTCCTTCCTGGTTTTGTCAGTGTTTTACAGGTGAAGGGTAAACATTCAGTCTGTTCCCTTTTTTTAAGTTACATATTTAACAGAGAAGAAGTCACATGACGTGGATTAAACTGAGTGTATTAAACTGCTGCTAAGTCTTCTTTTAAATCATGAATTCATTTAATCCCTGCACCCAATGCAATAATATTTATTAAACACTTGATCGAGAGGAAACAAAGAGAGACAACATAAGTTTACACTGGTACTGCAAATCCAACTCTCAGAGGTATCTCACTTTAGAGTTATTATTCTGAGTGGATGTCCTTCATCTCCTCGTGCATGATGATCTATTCTTCTAAGAACTGGAGGTTGTTGGAGTTGTCCAGGGCCACATTGTCTCTTTGTTAGACACACAGCATGTCAGTAATTCTGTCCTTCTGACTATCAACAGCAAACCTTAAACTGCAGAGAATGACCTGTGACTACATAGAGACATGAAATTCTACCACACCCTAAATCTTGCTCTTTTTGAGGACTAGTATCTACTTAATGCTGAAATGTTTTTCACATGGACCACCAGATCACCAATAAGAAGATCTGACTCTAGCTGATGACATCAGAAAGACTCGTGGAAAAATTTACTGACTGAGTATTTCATGATTGAAAATTATTTCTGAATTGAAGTCAATTGGAGTCAGAGTTTCTTGGAGCAAGCATCTAGTGGCCGTTCGTGGTATTACACTTTTTTGCAATTTTGCATTGGTCCATTTCTACATACAGTCTGTGGGTCAAACCCTGTTTCTGTTTTCACACATCGTGCACACGGTGATTCTTGTTGCTGATCAGTGCTTTGACTCTGACCTTGCCAGTGGTGTTTGTAGTCGCAGGTTCTGGAGAGGGCGATTGTAGAAGCGATGAGTAAAGGAGTAAGGAAGGCACACAGGCGCCACGCTCTGCCTTGGCCTGCTGTACTGAAGCAGCGCAGCTTTCCTGCGATGTACAGCGCTGTGAAACCCAAACCTGCAAAGGCAACTGAGACCAGGGAGAAACAATCGACACGGTGAGCAGAGCCAGAGGATGTTTTTTATACAGCAACAGAGAGGTCAGAGGAAACAACAAAGAAATAAGAGGCAGGGATCAGAGCTCAAGAGAAGCTTTCAGAGCAACACAAGATCCTCTCTTGTTCATATAACAAAATAAAAGCCCAAAGGCAAAAATCCACTTATATACACTTCTATTTTGAGTTGCATGCCCTCCTGCCTCACTTTGTGCATTTACTTTCTTTTCTTGTGGCCCACTGAGGAAAATGTACCAGCTATGCAAGCATAATTGATCATAACAGCCTCTTACAGGAGGAGTGTCCGCTGGGAAAGCTCTTCCTGCCTTCCATGACCACATCTGGGTCACCACTGCAGCGCAGCTCCAGGTTCATCTGACCATCTGGGAAACAACGGTAGAAGAAGTCTGGTCGTGGCCTGAGGGAAGAGAGAGAGAAAGAGAGAAACAGAGGGAACAGAGAGGACAAATTTAGTTCTCCATCCACTGTAACATGAGAAATCTGCTGTGTCATGCATCGCTCACCTTCCAACAACAAGTTTGATGACGTTGGTGAAAACTCCATTCAGCACCAGAGTCAGACTCACAGCTGGATGACAAGAGGAAACAGAAACAGACAAGTCATCTCAAAAAGCTGGTGATATATTTAAATACAAAAAAACCTCTCATTGCATGTGTCTGTTTCTTACCCAGTGAGGCTTCTTTAGTATCTCCACGCTCTGACTTATTCAGGAAGGTGAAAACCACGATTACAATCAGTGGAGTGAAAACTGCTACACTCTGATATAAACAAAAAACATGGAGGAGA
Source organism: Pseudochromis fuscus (assembly GCA_900323345.1). Lineage (NCBI taxonomy): Eukaryota > Metazoa > Chordata > Actinopteri > Pseudochromidae > Pseudochromis > Pseudochromis fuscus. The sequence continues at coordinate 25,637 of OOFC01050193.1, read as the reverse complement.
GTTTAACAACCAATCCGATTAAAGCAAAATTCAAAAAGTAGTCAAGTAATTCTTAATCATACTCCTGTAACACTGTTAGACTCATAAAAAAGAATCACAACTGATACAACACAACCAGAGACATAGCCATTTTATCTTGTGTATTCTAGTGCTTGTCAAAATCTGTTGCCTACATTACCCACAATGCAACTCAAGCAGATCAGTTGAGAGAGATTCAGATGTTTTGCTAGTAGCAGCTAATGTAGGTAGGATGTAGAAGGAAAGGAAAACTGATCTGAGTGATTCATTATGTTCCAGTTTATCTCAGCAGCATGAAGACATACTCACAAACATAAGCGAGGTGGGGACATGGTCTCTCTCCACACGATGGAATTTGTACAGCCACATCTCTTCTGCCTGGATCTCACGGTAGAAGGGAGGGAGCTGCTCTGTCACACTAAGAGTAACACAAGAAAGTAATATTAAAAAAAAACAAACATAACAACTACTACTTGCATTTTCGATGCACCTTTGCATCCACAGGTATGATTCAAATGCAGTACACAACTTACAGGAACACCACCAACAACGCCAACCGGACAGAAACCTCCGACAGGAAACCACGCAGCAGCCTCCTCTTCATTTTGTTTGTTGGAGTTGACTTCAGTCAACAGCAAACATCCTCACTCCACCTTCTTCTAACTGAACTAGGAACAAAGAAAATTGAGAAAAGATTAGTCTTTACTTGGTAATGGGTTAATGAGTAAAAACTAACTGTGACTACTGTGTGATCCCTGCAGTTACATGTAAAAACATTACTTAGTACAAAACACCTGTTTTCTTTTTATGATGAAAGCCTGACTGATAAGCAGGATTTGAATATCAGTATAATGCAAATGACTGAGGGTAGTTTAGAAACTGCAGATTTACTTCCTACTTTCACACCTGAAAAACATGTAAACGATTCTTTTAAAAGATGTTTGGGTATGTTTATGTAAAACCAACAACAACAAAAACCCACTTATGATTTATTTTCTTCCACTTCAACAGCCCTCCACACCCACACACGTTTCAGGACTGTGTGAGAGAACACAGAACACCTTCCTAATTTCTGTATATATATATTTTTTACTATATCTGTGTATTTGTGTACATCTCTGTTAAATCCTTATTGCTGTATTTTTATCCTCTCTTTTTCTTTTCTATGGTGCAATCTGTACTTGTTTTCTTTCTGCTGCTGTGGCAAAAGTATTTCCCCCGTGGGGGATGAATAAAGTTCTGTCTTATCTTATCTTAAACTATGAAGAGAAACATGTTTAAGAACCTGAGCTTTTGCATTTCTAGACTCACTTTTGCTATCAACTATCAGTGTACTCTGTGTGGAGCTTTATTGCTTGTTGACATTGGACTGGTAGATTTGTCTTAAAAATAGTTAACTGCATATGAAGTTTTACACAGGTCAGTCTAAAGAGGGGGAAAAGCATCAGAGTGATTTTAAGAAACAGATCCTACAGTGGAATGTTGAATTTTTAATTACTGTGTAAAATTCAGTGTTAAAGGTAATTTCTCCCCGACCTTTACAGCCCCACATCAACAACACTCACTGACCCTTGACCCCCTGTTCTAGTGTAAAATAGGGGGGGAAATCCCAAATACATGAGGAAAAACGTTTGTTTAAAGTGTATGCTCACAAATTCAACTCTCAGTATTTATATATAAGAAAAGACTGTAAACATAAGGAAATTATGGGTCAGTATTTACTCTCCTGGTGTACAATCTGATACACAGGCCAACAGGCTGCACCTGTGCCCTCCACCTCCAGGTGAGGCACATATTTAACAGCTTATATCTAAATAAATGTCACATTAAGCTGTTTTTTGTTGACCCCAACATGAGACGCACCGCAGAACGAGCTAGCTGTCAGTGCTCTGTGAAGCCTAGTGTTAGCAGACTATACTAAGCTAGCTAGCAACATCTGTCAGACCAGACATCTGGCTCATTTCCGCCTTGACGAACACAAAATAACAACCCTCCACAAACCTTCACCGGTCCGTTAGTTTCTATCTCCTCATCCTCAGACCAGCATGTCCTGGTACCGTGGACCGGGCCTCCGCATCCCCCGTTAATACCGACGGTGGGAGTCTCGTATTTGAGGAGGAACAGGGATGATGCCGCGGAGGAGGAGACGGAGCCGCGAGAGGCTAACGGCAACCACACGCGCTTCCGACTTAGGTTTTCAAAGTAAAAGTATTGCCTTATGGTAAAATAAGAAAATCTCATTTAAGAACATAAATGCAGCTCTAAGTTTTAACCTGGAGTTTTCACACGAGCTGTGCGATTTAATCATAGACTCTGTATAGAAATGGATGAAGCAAGTGCAAATAAATGCAATACTTCCAAAGCCTACTAGACGCTGGCTCCAAAAAACTCCGACTCCAACTAACTTTATTTTAAAATGGTAATTTTCAATCATGAAATACTCATTCAATAGTTTCACTTCACTCGTCATTCTGATATTATTTGCTGAAGTTAAATCTTCTTATCAGTGATCTGTTGGCCCATCTGAACAAAATATTAAACACAATTAAGTAGATATTTGGCTTCAAAAACAGGAACATTTAGAGGAGTGATTAGTTTGATTGACAGGTCTGCTCTCTTATGAGACCAGCGTTAAAGTCCAGTCTCATCCACATTGGCCAGTGAATTCAGATTCAAGGGTTAGACCATAGTCGTAATGTTTTCCTCAATGTTATGTTGTGGCACCATACAGTACAGATAAATGCATTTCATGAATAAAAAAAAATTACATTTACAGTCCACAAGACAAGCAGAATCCCAGCTATTCAAATACACTCACATATATATTTCTAGGACTGAATTTAAGTAACTCGAGTGTGGGTTGTTATTTTAGTAGTCATAGTTAGGTCCTATACATTTATAAAGCTTGCAAGGATCCAAAAGCCATTCCTGTTTATACTGTTTCCTTATTTAAAACATCTCCTGTGTTTACTGTATCACATATCATCTATTATGATTCTATATTTTGTTGTTGTGTTTTTCATGGTCTAACTGTTATAAAAAGACAGATGATTAAAATATAGTCTTTTACCATAATAATTTAGGAGCCATGTGGTGTTTTACAAACAGGAAATGGTTGTGTAGATAATTGTATCTGTCTTGACACGTGGATGCAAGAAGCCACGTCACGTTACAGATGGCCATCTAGAGGCAGAAAGATACTGAAACCTTTTATTATTATTTTTTTCAATCTCAAATCAATCAATTTTGTAGTTTAATTAATAAATATTTTGAATTTAAGTTGCTTTATTTATTTTACCATCAAAGACACACTGGATAAATCAATGTTTTGTTTTGTTTTTTTTATCTTTTATCCAAAGTGGTAACTTTTTATTTCGGCAAATCCCTCCCCAGTACTCACCAACACACTTTATTTCCTCCAACCTTGTAATCAAGATTATTCTACCCAATTTGTGTGGTGTTTTCCTTTAACTCTGCTTGGTAAATCTGTTTATTTCAGCCTCATAAATAAGAATAACATCCTCATAAAAAGCCACATACAGTGAGCGTGTTTCACTGAGACAGAGTACAGCTTTATTAAAGTCAAACTTCAGGCATGTCTGAACTCTTCAAACTCAACTTTAGAATGAAAAAGGACAGAATCAATATTCTCAAATAAAAAGACAGTCATGTACAAAAAGAGTGTCGTCTCAACAGTCACACACATTTAGAAGCAGAATTGTACAGGCAAAAAGAGCACGCCACAGTAACATGAGTCTATGCAAGTTCAATGCAAACTATTTACAGGTTCTTCAACAATATGTAGTATGCAGTAACACAGGTTGAACAGTAATTAACATGGTATTTTTGTGTTCATCCACGGTTTAATTGAAGCAACACCAAGAGAGATAGATATGACCCCAGTTAGAGTTACTGTAAGCAATTTTTACCACAAGTAAAAAGAGATGATGAGTGCTTATGAAGGTGAATTTATTTATTTATTCCAACACTATTTGACAGCATGTCAATTAAAAACGTAATGACAGTCGGCAACATTGCACAAAAAAAACAAAAGACGTCACAGTGAACTGAAACATGCCCTTTGACACGTACACAAAGGGGAGGTGGTCCGTCCTAAAATTAAGTGAAAAATCCTCCTTAGGCGTATTGTAAGGGTCACTTAAATGAGAACAAACATGCTGCCTCTTTAACAAAAAAAATATATGGGCAAGAACAAACAACAAAACGTACACATCAGGTCGTTTCTGAAATAACTGAACGCAGTGACACTGAAACACCGCTGCTCTGTCAGCTGAGGAGGAAACAATCAGGTGCAAAGAAAAATAAAGGCTGTTCGGTTTTTGCAGAATCTCTGTGCAATATGATAAGAAACAAAACAATAAAAGAAACACAAGTAAGAACAAAAACATTGGCAATGAAACACTGATGTTGGAAGCATGCATCTCAGCTGAACCACAGTCACCTCGAAAAGAAAACTTTAAGACCGGTTACATGATCAAGTCTTCAGACATATTTTTATGGAGCAACAAAACACAAGAGTCAGGGATGCCTGCGGTCCGATAATCACACGTGTATGAAGCCTGTGTAAAAAAAATAAAACATCAATAAATAAAAAAATAAAGAAAATTCAAGTTTAGACATGCAGATCGTTTTGAGTACGCAAATAAAAGTGCCTGAATGATGCACCCACCTGATGATGAATAATGGAGTCACAATAATAAAACAAAAAACTTGGAGTAGTGCTGAGTTTCATAAAGAAATCAGCATGTTTATTCTTTTAATTTTCCAAGGAGTCCATTAAAAAATCTTCTCAATAGGGTGAGGAGGAGCTGAATGCAGAATATAAGGACATCTCAGTCTAATTCTGCTGCTGCATTTCATTCAAACATGTATTTTCCCATTTACAGTTCGAAAAGGCTGTTTTTGTTTTTTAAAGGGTAGAAAAATCCTGATTGGTGCAACAAATTTAAGTCTTTTCAGTCAAATAAAAAGTTTCTAAGAAAAAAAAAAA
>OOFC01050193.1:0-17505 GCA_900323345.1 Pseudochromis fuscus | reverse complement strand
ACAGAAAGACGAGGCCGGGGCGCCGCAAACACTGCAGTCGTGCCACGGACACTCCCAGCGTCCTGCAGACATGAGGAGAGCTCGTTATGGAAACACAGAGACAATCAGAGCAGTGACTCCATGGACTGATTGAACTGCTATGAATATGGAATAATACATATACAAAACAGTCAAAGAGAATTTTAACATTGTGTCAATGCACCACACACAGTGCTGCATGAGTAACACACAGAGCATCTTCAGAGACAAACATCCAGCTCATGCTGTGTTGAGGTGGACGGACACCACAGGTCTGTGAGCATTACATCCCATCAGGCCCGCATCCATCAAAGCTTCTGTGCAGCTGCTGTGAGACTTTAGGATCAGGACATTAATATACCTGCAATAAATCCAATGTGTGTGATAACAAACTGTCCAATACTGCAAATGCAAACATTCTCTATATTTAGAATTCATCCATTTTCTTGTCAGATATCTATTTTTCCTCTTTTGTAGTGACAGCTTTAAATTTTTCCAAAAGTGTGTATTTTTTATTGTCAAAATCTTTTTTGTGTAACTTGTTTTTCTTTGTATCTATTTCTAGATTTCATGTCTTTTTGTAAAAACAACTCGAGAGCAACGTGCACAAATTCCAATGTACTTGTACTGTTCTGTACCTGTATAACATGGCAATAAATATTTATTCTATTCTATTCTATTCAGCCAGAGGTCGAAAAGAAGAAAGAAAACCTTTAGGAATTGACCTGCAGTACAAACATATCAGGAACAGTAATCACAAAAAAATACTGTTATCAGCAAAAATGCAACATTGTGTCTATAGTTTAATATAAACCACAGACTGCTTTTAGAAAAGGAAATGCCTGTGATGCATTAGATTGTGGATTTGTGTTTGGAAGCCAGGAGATCGGCATTTCAACGTCGCCATATTAGTTGATTTCATCGGATATGAAATGACCGTCAAACCCGAGGACACTGCCCAATGTGTATGAGACTCAGCTTCAGCACTGCTCTTGTTGGAGAGCAGACCTGTAGATCAAAGTAACCACGCCCCTAAGTATTCCCCTTTTTGAAGCCTAATATCTACCAAATTATGATTTACCACTAGTAACAATACTAGTAACTTTATACTAAAAATAACTTCAGCTAATAACATCAGACTGACTTGTGAAATAATGTACAGACAGAGTATTTCATGATTGCACTTCTGCATTGTCTTCATTTTTGAACCCCACTTGCTTCCATTTCTATAATCAGTTTATGATATAAACAAGCTCCTGTAGTCTTTACCGTATGGTGGCTTGGTGAGGTTGAGACACAGCAGGTGATAAGCTTTTGGACAGTCCTTCCTGTCACACATCACCAGCTCTCCTCCTTCTCCACAGCAGAAGCAGAAGTACTCGTGTGTGTGTTTTCCCTCCAGTCGCAGCTTCCGCTTCTTCGGCTTCAGTTTGGCGTTTCTGGCCTTCTCCTCTTTCTCCATCACCACAGCACTCTGGAGGGAACCATATATAGAAAAAGGTGTTAACAACAGCTTCCAGACATAGGTTTGCTCTTAGCTCTGGATTCATGGTGACCAGATATGACCTCACCGTTGGCTGCACCCCGAGGAATCCAGAGCAGTTGTCGGCTCCACAGTGACAGGACGTTCTCCTGTTGCCCACACAGTGCAGGTTGTAGTTGAACGTTAGCTCTGCACCTGTAGAAACACCAGGGAGAAGATCCACATCAAATAAATGATGAAGCTTGTTGTGGGAACTTGACACACAGACGTGGACACATTTGTTAGTAGCGTACTATTCTTTGAAACAATGCTTCAGTGTGATTTAAACAAAAGTAACAGTCTCAGTTCTACCTGTCTGCCTACAGTATGTTACAGAGTGAACTGATAAAACTGTGAAAAGAAATATTTGTTTATTTTACCAAGATGTGATTGCTGCTGAAGGTGGTGCAAAAAATATCAAGTAAAGAGTGCCATCTCTTTTTGTCCATGACATTATTATTGGGTTCATTATGTAAAATATTCAGTTGAATTTAAAAAAAAAAAAAACAAAAAAAAAAACAAACAACCAATGTCTGATTTGTAATTGATGTTGTCAGTTACAAATTATGTCAGAAATACTTATGGGTTCTTCTTTATGAAAGGGTACCAACAAATTGGTCCACACTGTATGTGTGTCATGGTTCTATGTGAACTCACCATTCTCAATATCACTGAGGGCGAAGAGTCCAATGCGAACGTCCCCGTTTACCGTCCACTTCTGGGTTTCACAGTTTGGGCTGCAGCTGTGGTTCATAAACCGAGACGAGTTTCCTTTTGGCCCCGCGTCTATCACACGATCCTAGCAGGAAAAAATGGATGGATTAAGACACCAGGGTTCAACAAACGCTCTCCTCTGGATGATGTCTCGTCCTTTTGGTACCGGGGTGACTGTTTCCATTACAGAGGATAGTAAAAAAGTTACTGAAGTAACCTTCAGAATAACTGTTGTCGTGTCACAGAAAGCAGCCTGAAATTTGTTTCAGACCGTATCAGCTGCCACTACAAATTTTTGCGTGTTGCGCAGTGACACAATGATGATTCCAACCAATCACATTTTAGTACCTGCTGGTACCTGGCTAATCTTTCTAGTACTAGAAACCTGGTGCCAGGTACTTTTCCAAATAGAAAACCAAATAAAACAAGTAGAGTCGAGTCGAGCTGGTACCATGTGGTGGAAAAGTGCCATGAGGGATGTCACAAGGTTTATATTAACAACATGTCGTCAAAATCACCAACACCTGCCAGCTATTGCAGCAACTCCAAGAAAATTTAAACACATTAGCAAAATGTGTGTGTGTGTACTTTAACAAAACAGTTTTGTTGAAATAAATTACTTGATGGATGTTTCAAGAATTACAGAATTTTAATCTCTTTGGTACCGACTACCTAATTTCTAGTAGTCTTACATCGACTGTGTTTATCAGCGTCACTCGTGTTACCTTGGTGAGGGTGAGCATGTAGAAGTTGGTCACGTGATTTTCATGGGCACGTTTGATTCGCTGCTGGCATTCCTCAGAGTCTATCACCTCTCCCACATACTCTGTCACAAAGTCACCCTGGGAACAAAAAAAAACAGCACACATGACATTCATGCAGTTTTAGTCCCAACACAGACTCCTTTATTCAAAAAGTTCTACATCCAGTCAAAAGAGAAGGAACATCAAAGACTCCTCATCTGTGTTCGAGCCACTGATCCTGTGAGCTTTTGATCATGATGTCATCCAGTATTTGTCTGACAGATAAACTCTAAATACAGTCACCCAGGGGAAATCTGTGGCACATGTTTTGCATATTGTCAGGAAACTGCCGGAGTAGTGACACCAGGATTCAGTACTCTAAAGGCCACAGCTGGCTGGGACTCCACGCCACACTCTGCTGGCACTTATCTAATAGAATAACAAGGTGACAACACTGGTCGCAGTTTGATCCTCGCCTGTCCCGATGGTGCTTTTGATTTGGTTCTTTACCTGACTTTGTTTTTGGACTTATTTCACTTCACAAATTCTAGACTCCACATTCAGTATTTTATTCACAAGCTGTAAAATGTTTTCAATGCATGTCTACATTAATCGATGTATCTGTAGGAAAACACTGGAAAATGTTGCTGTTGGGAAATACTGAAGGTAACACAGCAAGTAAAAGGTTATGCTGCAGTACACGAAGTGAATAAATCCTTTAATAATGCTCAGGAGGGGAGAATGAGAGTACATGTTGTTTGTAAGCAGCTTCTCAACTTGTGATTGGTTTTAAGATACAAAAAAAACCAAAACAAATCAGTAAAGTGACATGTTGATGGAGTTTTGGGCGAAAGCATGACACATTAAGCTCAGTACCCACCTTCCTGAGAGCCTGATTGGTCCTGAGGCCCCAGCCACGTCCGTCTGTCTTTATCACTTCGGTTTCTGCGTACAGTCTCTTGGAGAAACACTGATTCTCACAGCTGTCTCCTGCAGGACAAACCTGAAGACAACAAAATAAAAAAGGTAAGAGGAGCACTTTCCTACTGTGTATCTGAAACGACCAAATCAACAACAGACCTGTGGGTGACACTCGTACTGCAGCATGCGGTTGAGACACTGGGAGTCGAGGCTGCAGGGATGCTCGTCTGTCGGTCTGCAGTTGCATCGTGGGATTTCTGACAAATCGGCAACGTGCACCTGCACTTTCCCCACCGGCTTGTTGGACTGACACAAGAACACACCACAGACCTGATGAGCGTCATTTCACTTTAAACCATTTTTAGCCCTTTTGTCCACTGTGAGATTTTAAAAGGACTTTACCTTGATGAATTTGTAGGGTGGAGGTTTGCGAGAGTTGCGTTCCTGCTCTAGAGCCTCCCTGCTCTCCCTCTGCGCCTTAAGCTCCTGAAACCGCCGGGCTGCTTCTTCCAGAGCTAAAACATCCGCAGTTTATAAACAACTTCTTCCAGCTTGAAATCACGAGACGTTTGGATGAAAGAGAGAAAACAAAAATTCTAGGAAAAACGTACCTTTCTTGAAGGTTTTGTTGATGTTGATCTGACCCGTGACGAAGTTCTTGTCGTTCTCCACGTAGGGGAAGACGCGGCCCTGGTTGATCCAGTAGTAATCATGGGAGCCAAAGAAGAAGACGGGGAAGTCACCGACATCGTGGCGAAGGCTCTGAATATTTGACGGCACCAAGCGAGGGTTGCAGATCTCTGCCGGCCACCACCTGCCAGGGGACGGGACATCGCTCGATTAGTGGGACAGAGAACACTGACGTAAAAACTACTTATAAAACATGTAATCTGAAGTTATTATAGCCCCTGCTTTGCTCCTTATGTGTTTCTAATGAAGCCTAAGAGGTAGAATCACACACCATAAGACAATAGAGTGTGATGTAGATATAAAAAAGTATGGCTCTGTTAGTGAGAGACTAGAAAACATCACTGCTCTGCTCAATATTCCCTGAATATCTGCATCTATCACATCACATCATGTTACTGTGTGAGGTGAGAGGTCGCACTGAACATAAGAGGACATGAGAGATATTTTTTTCTTCACAAATCAACTAAACAATGAAAAGACTAAAAACAACAGTATGATAGTCCCCAGTGTGTCTGCAGTTGTCAACCAGGTTCTATTCTATTCTATTCCTTTTAATTAATATGTAGTTTAATAACTTTTTTTAAACAGCTTCATACAAAGTTTCTCAAATAGGAGTAAACAGTTACTGTTAGGCACTATTTTCTGCATTTGAAGTTCATGTGAGATGAACTCAGAATGGTCTAGTTAAGTTTAGTTAAGTTTAGTTAGAAGGAACCAGTACAACAGGACAGCTCCTTGATGGGTTTCCAAACAATAATGGATTTTAACAGCACAGAAGAATGAGTTTGTTTAGATCATAGACTGTATATAGAATGGATGAAGCTAATGTGACGTCACTCATTCGTTTGGGGATTCGCGTTTTGAATCCAGGTGACTTTTTGGAGCCAGAAGTGACCATATTTGGATATGAAGGGAGGAGTGAGGAGACGGGTCTGACACGTGTCTGAGTTTGGGACTGGTCTCATTAGAAAAACACAAGTATTTCACTTGTTTTGGACTTCTTCTTCTCCTCAGTTTTGAGACTCTGTTACTTCATCTATCTCTCTGCACACTCTATGGGTCACAATCAGACAAAAATAATCCCTGCTGCTTGATGCCATTGACCATAGCTTTCTATATACATTATTAGGACCTCTGAGATCTGTATGAAACTCAACTGCAGCACTGCTCTCATTGGAGCGTCGACCTGTCAATCAAACTAACCACATGTCTACATCTTCCTCTTTTTGAAGCCTAATATGTACCAGATCACTGAGAAGAAGAGATCACTTTATGTAATGACATCAGAATGACTTGTGTGGAAAAATGTACTGACTGAGTCTTTCAGGACTGAAAATGAGGATTTTTGAATTGAAGTCAGTTGGAGTCAGACTTTATTGGAGCCAGCATTTAGTGGCTGTTGGAAGTACCGCACTTTTTTGTACCTTCACATTGGCTTCATCCATTTCTGTACACAGTCTTTAATCTCAAAAAGCAATTAATTCATTGTGGTTTGGATTTTTTTCTCCCTAATTTTCATAATCACCAGCCTTATCCTTGGTAGGTAACGATACCACAGACTGACAATTGCACAACCCTCAGCAGTCTATAATTAGTGCTCTCTTCCTACCTGTAGTTGCCCAGTTTGACCCAGACAATTTGTTTGTAGTGAGGTTTCTTCCCTGCCCTGCAATCACTGCAGGACCACGCCCCCTCCGGCATCTCCATCTCCAGACACTCCGGGTGGAAGGAAGCTGGGCATGAGTCGCAGCACAGCAACTTGCCTCCTACATTTGTATGGATGTAGACATGTATGTATGTATGTATGTGTGCATATGTGTGTGTGTGTGTGCATGCGTTGTGTGAAGTGGGTATGCAAAGAGAGGAGGAGTGTGTGATTAGGTAATGCACCTTAATATCTGGACAAACTCTGAATCTCATTTGCAGACAAGCCTAAGAAAAAAGTATAAAAACTACAAATTAAAATCAGGGTTTAAACACCTAATGTAAAATAATACAGTGTCGTTATAGGGAAGACATTTGTATTAAAGCTACCACAATAACATCTGGTCATTGTTCTGAATAAAAAAGAAAACACTAAGGCCAGGAGCTTCGTGCTTGAGTGAAGGCTCCTGTGACGCTGCATGAAAAAGACTGAACATGGTTGGAAACCCTCAGCGTGGCTGCGTCGGGGGTCTCCGGGCGGTTACAGCTTTTTATTGCAGCAGTTACAGCATGTCTGGCAATCAGATTCAGAGCAATGTACCAAGACCAGTCTATGGGAAATACATGCGGCAGCCCCAGAATAAAAATCAGCCAGCGAGTTAACAATGAATCAGGGTTATACTCAAATAACAAATTATTGGCAAAAAGCAGGCATGCAGTCCTGCCAGTAAAGCAAACGATTCCCATCACACGTCACATCCTGCACAGACCAGCTTGCATGGAATTGTATGTTGATGTTTGCAATTTCAAAAATGTTTACTTCACAGTTCAGGAGAGTAATTTTTACATCTTCCACCTGGGAACTTATCTTCGTTTAAATGTGCTCAAATCCAGGTCTGATTGGTGGTTTATATTCCATCCAAGGCAGGTCAAAGCTCGAGAAGATGAGGGGAGCCAAAACCGCATTACATTTGCAAATTTCAGTCAAAACAAAACAAACTGAGTTGCAGTCAGCATAAAAGAGGTGAGGCTGGACAAGGCCTTTCAAATCAAAAACAAGCCCAGAGTGCTGAAGCAGAGAAGCAGTGTCCCTCCAGCAGTGAAAAGCTCCACAGACCACAGACTCAACCTGAACTAGCCCACAGTGTCCTGCATTACTGCACCACACAGAAGAACTGCAGGGCTGATCAACACATTTTATTTTCCCAGACGAGAAATTGACTTTTATCTTGTTCATACCAACTTTTGGGGTTTTTTTTGCAATCATTCATACGCAGATTGATTGTTCATGCACAACCAATCTCACAATGGGCCTCGTGCAAGAACCACTCACACGGACAGACTGGTGCCGCATACAAGTGAGGACTTGTCGCATTCACCAAAATAAGAGTGATAAAAACCCAGGAGCAGATCTGTCTCTCTCCACATTGATTTGACATTAGTAACTAAATGAAAATGAATTCCTAGAATAGATCAAATGTAATGACTTTCTGACAGTTTACTGAGAGGTTAGACACATTTTATTGACAAGATTAAATTATTTCATTGCTATAATTTAGTAAATCCTGTATCTTATCTACTCTCCCACTGAACAATGTCCATGTCCATGAAGCACTTTGCTTTGATGAGATATTTTAGCTTCTGACTTCATGTCAGTCTATACTCTCTTCTTTCTGTGTTTAAGGAGCTCCAGATTTTTAGATTATTATCCATTACATATTAAAGCAACCAAAGTGTGGACACATCTCTGCCCAGCAAACCTCACTGAGTTTTAAAATGTAAACAAATTCAAACACTACGTATACGCATATATTTATATATCATTTCAGTATTTGAATATTTATAGTATGTTCTATAGATTTCTTATTCTTACAGACTTTGCTTAAGTGTATTTTCATTTAACACTGTGAGAATAATTTGACCCCAACTTGGGATCAGTAAAGAATATCTATCTATCTACATATGTATCTGACAAAAACTATTCATTGCAATATTATTTTCAGTTTTAGTGTCTTAAACCTACGCAGAGCCCTGTAAACCATCATAAAAATTTACTACAGTTCCAGCTCAGCACCAACACTGACAGCGTGACACCTGTGGTCATGTGACTTAGGTCCTGTATTTAGGTAACTTTAGGTAACTCACTGCAACACTTTGCTGGTACTTTTGTTTTAAATTTACAGCATAGTAGTTTTGTTTTTGTACCTCTTGCACACAAAAGGCAGCTAAGCACCAAATAGTTATAATAATGATAATGATGATCATCATCATCAACAACAGGTGACATTAATCAGAGTTGAAGCAGGAAAAGCTCAGGTGTCGCTAATTATATTAACAATAAGATGAACTTTGTTCTATGCAAGTGTTTCAATCAGCACTTAGAGCTAAATAAACTGTATCATCTACACCTGAGCTTTTCCAACTATAACATGATTGTGACGTCTCATGTGGCCTATAAAAAAAGAGTGGTTTTTGAAACAAGTGCGTTAATGTTCTTGCATGAGGCCCACTGCTATCTGTTAATGTGTTAGGGAACTTGGCTGAAGTTACTTTGCGCCAGTCTGCATTAAAATTAACTGCTCGTTTAATCAGTTAATTAACTTTGCACCTCAAGGCTTTGAAATAAAAGACGAGAAGAAAAGGGAAACTAAATGAGAACGGGAGCAGGCACAACACAAACACAGACCAGTGGGACAAAAGGAGAAAGAGAAAAACTGTTCAGTTACCTTTCCCAACATTCTTTTTGGTAGCTGACGAAGGAGAGGGAATCATAGGTAATTTCAACTCAGCACGATTTGACTCAGTCAGAAGGTAGTGGGACTTATAGGCATATGAACTTAATATGGTGTCAGTAAGGTCTTGCACTAACAGCCCTACACAAGACACACAGGAAGAGACGGGGGTGAGCCGCAGTCAAACTTGAAATTACCCAAAAATTCACAAAAAGAGAAAGAACAAGCACAGTCTCACACACACACATACACTCTGTTGTAACAAAAAAAAGCAACAAGTAAAAAAACAAAGTTTGTCCCAACACAAAGAGGCCAAACAGTACACTCAACTTATTGTTGAACGTCAGATCTAAACGGGATAAAAGTCATAAAATAAATAAATGAATAAATAAAAAGGGTATAAAATAAATCATGTTTCTCACTCAGCAGCATTCAGGACAGATGTGATTGTTGTAAGTGGAGTGCAGCGTAACAGCCTGAATCATTCATAGTATTAGTATCGTGATGGAAAACAAACATTACATTTCACAGCACTGCTATTCATGAACAACATGGAACATGTAATATTAAAAATGTCTGCACATAAAAGATCTAAACACAGTATGTGAGCTTTCACTGGTGAGATGTTATGTATCAAAAAGTGGTTACACTCCAAATTAATGTATAAGAAAAATAAAAAACTACAGTGATGGAGGGCGATCGGGTCCCGTTGAGGTGTGAGGTGCTAGTTAAGAAGAACCGGTCTTGTCGTTTGTCACACGGTTGATTTAAGAACTTCTGCATTTGTCTGGTCCGTCTGTTCGGGGTCACTGCTGACTCACGGCTGCAGAGGAGGAAGACGGTTAACGTGTACAGCTGTGAGAGCTTACCTCTGGCACACAGGAAGCACCAGCCCACGTTGACGGGGGAGGTGAGGAGGCCGTTCCTCTTGGCGCTGCTGTGGTTGCTGCAGATCATGATGTGATGGGTGAGGATGACGCTGCCGGCCGCCACGCAGCTGTCGCCGTTGTGATAGGCCAGTGGACAGCGGATGCAACGAATCAGACGACCTGGATGGGAAGCGGAGGAGAGGGCGGGAACGCTTTAGTGTTTTTATTTTTTTAGTTCAAGTGCAAACCCCAACACCCTGTCAGTGGTTCAGGGGTCATCCCTCCTCATCAGTACGGACTGAGAGCATCGTCGTTTTTCTGAGATGAAACAACCTGAGAACAACTAGGTTCTCATTTCTCCAGGACCCATCCTGCTAACTATGGGATCGAACTGTTCACTTCTACTGCATCCCACACCCTGACAAGCAATCAGTGTAGTTCACTTATTTTGTGAAGGATGTCATTTCAGAGTCAGCTGTTCAGGGGCTTCACATCATTAAAAATGTAAAAATATTGTGGCCTTCGACTACAATTTCATTTATACCTTTTACTTAACTATCCATATATAGTCAGACCATAGATTGTACACAGGATGGACAAAGCTAACGTGACATTACCTGTTTGTTTGTGCACTTTTAGAATCCAGGAGTTTAGCATTTGATCGTCGCCATGGTTTTTGGAGCCAGAAGTGACCATATTTGGATATGAGGGGAGGAGGGAGGAGGCGGGTGTGACCCATGTGTATGAGAGTCAAGTTTAAGGCGGGTCTCATTGGAGAGTATTTTTCTCGTTTGGACTATATTGTCTCACTTTTGGATGCTTCTCTATGTACAGTCTATGAGTCAGAATCAGACAAACGTTAATCCTGCCTCTTGATGCTTTCACTCATGTTTTCTATACATTTCCTGGACCTCTGCAACTGAGAGCGATTTTCAAACCTCAAGAAAAACTCTGTAAGAAACACAGTGCATCTCTCCCTGTTCAGCTACTTCCATCAAGATAATGCACCATAATCTAAGGACATTTCCAGGAACACGACAATTACTTCACTTTTCTCCAGTGCTCTTCAGGTGCCTTTCACCTCAAACCAAAGAGAGCACTTTCAGTTTGAAGTGGAAGCGGTAATTGTACCAGAGAAAGTCAAAAGAAATCTACAAGAAATACAAGGTAAGTAGCTCTTTTTAGTCTGCGCTCTTTTTCTAAATCTAATTTCTCTTGAGAAACAGTAAATGTCTTATTTCTTCTTGCACTTGACGCTTTGTGTTTTAACAAAGACAGGCTCTGATTTAGTGTTTCATATATTTTGTTTACATTGTTACTCCACAGCTTTCAGTGCAGACAGCCAGAAAATCAGAGAAGCTGCTCTACCTTTACTGGCTCGCTGCAGGTCTCTCTCCAGGCAGCAGGTTGAGCAGCTGTGTTGAGGACAGCTGAAGCCTCCGCCCGCACTGCTGGTGGCGCCCGGCAGTTTACGCACACAATCCTCGTGGTAGTAACAACCACATCCAGCCACCGAGCAGCGCGTCACCTCCCGGCCCGTCGTTTTACAGCTGAAACAAGGATGATTGCCTGCAAAACAAAAGAAAACAATAGAGGGTCTGCTGTAGTAAAGAGATGAACACAACAGACGTGACAGCGAGGATGCAGCTGTGCTCGGATTGACTCACCGTTTCTGCACTCCAAGCAGATGAACCTGCCTTCAGGTGGGGACGGCAGGCCGAGACACTCCAGGTGAAACTGTCTGCTGCAATCACCTTCACACACCACCAAACCCTCTCCGTACACCTCGCAGATCTACAAAGCAGCAGCAACAACAACCGGAGAGAGACGGTGAAAACATCACATAACTCGGTGCCTGGAAGCTTTTAGCAGAAAGAGCAAAGCAGAGGTGAGTCACGGGCAGCGCTGACCTGGCACACGGTGTCTCTCTTGCCGGTGCTGCTGTCCTGACGGGACAAGCCGGAGTCCACCGACTGAGTGTCTGAAGCGTCTGCGTCTGCTGCTGCTGGACTGTCGAGACTCTTCCCGAATAAACCCTGGAGCACAGAGGACATGTAAAAACTAATGTGTGTAGATATCTTATGAACCTGTGCTGTGATCAGAGTGGCAACAAATTCATGTTTTTGTTATTTTCTTAATTAACCGTTTGGTCCAGAACCCATAAATATTCTGGTAATGAGCATAAATAAATGAATAAAACATTCACCTCTGAGAAGCTCACAGCGCGTAATTTTTACCATGTGCACTTAAAAAAAACATAATAAATTAATTATCAGCATTAATTGTGATGAGTGTAAAAAGCCCTGTACAGACTAAAATAAATAAACTTCTCCTATTTGCATTATTTAACAGACAATATGATAACAAGGCTGGAAAGGCTTTTTGCACATGTGCATGTTTTCTACCTGGTGGCAGCCTACCTGTGGGTCATTGAGGCCTCTGGAGTCTGAATCAGACGTGTCTCTGTACTGAGATGAAGCCATCTCGACATCTGTTGACGCTCTGCTTCGCTTCTTCAGGGGCTTGCACGCATCTGAGATCTCACTGGCTCCTGAAGGATCACATAAGGAGGAGATGGATTTCATTTTATTTTTCAGACACGAGGAGTTACAGCAGCAGGTGTGAAATAATGATCCTCTACCTTTCTGCGAGCCCGTCCTCAGCGTGGTCTCCGGAGCCAGCTCAGCCTGCGAGGAGGTTAAATATGAAAGTTTATCATCATGGGCGTTGATTTCTTTTTTGTGATTTCAGGTGAGTCTGAAGAGGTTTAACACTGCTGCCATGAACAGACCAACATCAGCACTGCTTGGAAAAAAAATCATTCATGTCAGTGACAGTTTATCATACTTTCCTGGGAGCAGCTTGTGGTTTCCAAGTCTATCTATAGCCCTACACTCACATACAATCACCAACTTTGGGTAATGACCACGAGACTGAGATTGTGGATTAGGATTGTTAGGATGCCTCCTGGTCACCTCCCAGGTTTACCAGTGAGGCCGAGGAGACTATATCTCCCAGTTGGTCTGGGAGTAGCTGGATCCTCCAGGATGAGCTGGAGGAAAATGCAGGACACAGGGATGTCCTGCAACCCAGATGGACAAGTGCTATGGATGATGGATGGATTCCTATCAAATTACTTTGTAGACCAAACATATAATTTCACTGCTTATTTAACAATGGATGCTATGTAGAAAAAAATGTGACTGTTGCCCAAACAGCTTTTCAGCAGTTGTAAAAATCCTTTCTCATAATATTACAAATCCCTTTTCAGAGTTTTGGCATCAAACTCCTGAAGCTGTTACTCCAACCAGATTTCTTGGCTCACATTTGCACTTTTATTTTTATTACATTTTGGCCATTTCTCCTTCCATTGATAGCTGAAAAAGGAAACATGGGGAGAGGAGGGTATAACATACTGACATACATTTTTTATGCAGTGCTGTTTTTAGCCTGAACACCAGCTCAGCTGTGGATACCTGTTCCTTTTTGGTTTTCTTCTTAGGGACGGGATCGTTGCCTCTCTCTGACTCAGACCGGCTCCTGACTGACCGCCGCTGCAGCTTCCTCTCCTGAGAACCTGAAAACACAAAAAATATTGAATCTTTTTTTGCCTTACTTACTGAATTTACAATTTAATTCCACAAGTCACATATTCAGCCGAGCACCCTCCACATCTGTGTTTCACCGACCTTGTGGACTACTGTGGTGTGATCCAGGAGAAGAGGTCTGCTGCATTCCTCCCTCCTCGCTCCTCCGACTGGCGGGGGAGCCTCTCCTCTCCTCCCCCTCTTCCTCCCCTTCATCCCCGTCTTCCTCCTCCTCTGGACTGGGCTCAGGTTTAGCTCGGCTGTCCAGCTGAAAGCAACATTTGGATGTAACCTCAGAGGAATAACTATGGCGTGTGTGCTTACTCTGTCTGCCTGTTACACCAACCTCAGGTGAGCAGTATCCCAGGTCGGGCTGCCTGGCCTCTCTCTCCACCCTCTCCTCCTTCTCCTCCTCTTTGTCCTTCTTCGGAGACGGAGCTGCTTTCTTCTGCAGGAGCGGCCAGTCGCACTTTGTGATCTCCACATTCAGCCTCTTCATGGTGATGGAGAGAGGCAGCAGCTTTCTGGCTGCTGCCGTTTTCCAGGCCCTGACCGGAGGCGGCGAGTCCTGCCGTGTTCGTGCTTCACAGGCGGCGTTCTGTTTCGGCGAGCTGACCGACTTACGTTGGTCCCCCCTCTGGTTCTTCTCGTCATTTGAGGCTTGGGGGTTTGCATTGTCGTCCGTGTTTGAAATACTACACTGTCTCCGTGGCAGCAGCCTTCGCGGCGGCTGCTCTCTCTCCGGCGACTTCACGCCTCCGTCCTCCTTCTTGCTGATTGAGCCGCTGGAGCGCCGGCTCCGTTTCTCGGCCCTGATGTTGGGTTTCTTGCTGGGCGGGGCTCCTTCATTAGGGTCCGGGTCAACGTAGATGAAGGTGTAGTTGTCAATTCGCTCCTGTCGCGTCATGACGAAGGCGTCCTCAGCGTGGCCGACACCCACCTCCCACTGAGTACGCTCTCGCTGAGGGATCGGCTTCAGAAGCTGAAGGAGAAAAAACATAACGATGAAATTACAAATATGAAGTTTCGCCACATATTTTAAAAATAAATGTTTTCTGCTGTCAGAGGACTGTAAACCATCCCTAGTGACATGATAAAAAAACTAAAAGATTACCAATAATGATATACTTGGAAAGACAGATCTTTAAGTTGGCAACTCATTTAGTAAATCCATGGGAGTTAAACGAAGAACTGTTGCCCTGTAAACACTGATGTTGTGTAAAGGTTTCTCATAAGCCCATCAGGGAGGAGCTATGGATTGGCATAACTCAAATAAAGCTCAGTTCATTCCTCCTTACAGTAAATGGATCCCTGTGTGGAGAGCTCACAATACACCTCCACTGACAGAAGCTGATGAGAAAAATCAAACAAAACCCGAATTCTTCTTTCAAAATTGCCAATATATATTTTTTGAAAACTCTAAACTACATTTCTAAACTGAGTGTATTTTTATAACATGATTTTCACCTGTTCCAACTACACAAACAAGAAATTTACAATTAAAAACAAAGGAGTGTCTTGAGTTTATTGTAACACTGTCTAATACTTTGTTATTCTCACACCCATTTCTGATTTCCCCTCCCAGCCATTAAAAATACACTATAGAGACTACAGAGATATACTGCATATATAAAAACATAAATACCTTTTAAAAGTCTGGTATTAATGAGGTTCTACTTGTACAAATACACACACACTACATAATACCTCAGATTGTTAAGTGATTACATTTCAAACAAAGTAGGACACTTAAAAACACACATTTTTAATTAGTTAATAAAAATTATAATATGTATCAAGTGTGACTCTTGTAGATTCTTGTAATACTTTGGTTAAATTACTCTTCTTTATATTGGATCTGTGTCTTTAATGCTTTGTACGCACTTTGTGTTTCTCGACAGGGTTTGTGGCTTTGCGCAGAGTCTCAGCCTGAAGGTCATCAAACTGTTGTTTCCCCTGGTACATGACTATCCTCTTCTCATGGATCCACGCTCGCTCTGCGACGCTGCCGAAGAACTGGACGTGATACTCCCTGTGACCTGCAGAGAAAGAAAAGGAAAACAAGCTGTGGCATTTCTGTCCTTACAGATTCATACATCCATAAAAGAAAACATTAAAGAGTGTCAAGAGGATTTTTTTTTTATTTAATGAGTTTTTACCTCTGGTGTTGATGCGCGTGTGGACCTTCATCTGTGGGTCAGAGGAAACCATGCAGGGCCACCAGGGGTAAGTGCCCACCTTGGACCACACCAGATCTCCTATCACAAACTCCTTACAGAAGCCCGTCTCTTGGATCACTGACGGATGATGGACCTTGGGAACCTGAACACAAAAAGAGTCACTGATCTGCTTTCAAAACCAGAACCATAATAAGTGCTTAACGTTTAATCCAATCTGCAGCGTTTGGTGTGCAGAGAATTCAAGCTGTGTTGGAGAGTGAACAATCGTGCTCTTGCCTTGGGCGTCTTTGGTTCAGTTTTGATAACGGTCTTCTGAGGCTTCTCTGTCTGGGCCGGCGGTGTTTCCCTCGGCTGGGGCTGGACGTGGGTGTCCTCTGTCTGGCCCGTGGTACCTGCCTGTGTTTGGCTCGGGTCCAGACTCTGTTCCTGGACCTGCAGCTGCAGCCTCGCACTCTTTTTCCTCTTCTCCTTCTTCCTCTCATGTCTGCGCTGCATCTGAGCGGCCTCTTTCTTCTGAGACTCCTTCTGAGGATAGAAAAAAGGAGGCAGTGGTGATGAGACATGAGTTATTTTTTCTTTTTACATAAAGGCAACTCAAAAATGAAACTGTGCTGAAATCAAAACTTCCTCAGATATTTTTTCTGAGTGTCGCTGAGAGGCTGATTAAAAGTAAGTCATGACGTGCAGTGTAACGATGCCACGTGAATTTTTTTGTGGAGCTAAATTGTGCAGCTGAAAAAATTATTGCAACAATTTTGAAAATAGTTTAACAATTTGAGTTTCAACCTCTAAAATGTGAAGATTTCTTGTTTTGAATTGTCTTTTAATACTGAACTAAAACTGCTTGTGTATTTTGTATGTAGCCTTGAGCTTCATTGACTTGTTATGGGCATGTTTCATTACCGTCTGGCAAACAAATAACTGATCAAAAGACAAAGAATGTGTTTATTTAATAACTGAAATTATTGTAAAAAGTAACCCCTGGACCAAAGTTGGAGAACAAATTCATCACTAAACAACATTCAAGATGGCATAGTAGTTATTTTTATAATGCTCTCTGATGAGTAGACTTAAAATAATAATAAATCTATTTATCTTTCAATTGTTCTCATTTAAATTCTCTATGAACATTAGAAACACAAAGCTCACAAGACGCAGCGGTACGATCGGTTCATTTAAGGTCAGGCTGTGCTCTTTTTATTTTCACTTACCGAGTATAAAGCCTGAAGAAATAATCGACAATGCTTTTATGTGGAGTATTGTTGACTAGCAGACATTAATAAAACCATGCAAAGATAAAAGTAAGGTTTTATAAATAACGTGGTTTTAGTATAAAGCTATTAGCCCTGAAAATGTGCATGCATGAATACATTTTTCAATTAACTGCTTAATTGTGTAGTGTACACTACAAAATAAAATAAAAAACACGCACATAATTATAAGGTATTCAATTTACAAAAAAACCCAAAACATTTAAAGCCTGGATATTTTAATGTTTTTGTTTGTAACATCAACTAAACAATTAACATAAATTCGTACAGATTACCCTCGTCTGGCATCTTCATTTATTTGATAGGATAGTATGGAGTTGGACAGACAGTGTCAACATGTGGTAAACACACTAACTGTAACCAGCACCTGATTATTTCTGCTTTAACATCAACTATTCTTGTTCATCTGTGGAGTGAAAAATCTAAAGAGACACCACACAAACTCTGTATGTGTGCGTGTTAGTTACACATGTGTGTCTTACCTGCAGTTCTTGCAGCAGGTCTCCACACAGCGCAGATTCAAACAGCTCCTTCCCGTTCTGATACGTCTTTATGATCTTCAGTTTGATCTCTGGAGAGCTGGTTTTCTTCAGCACCCCACCGGGGGTGTTGGA
>OOFC01050192.1:123516-136432 GCA_900323345.1 Pseudochromis fuscus | reverse complement strand
TTGACAGTTGAGCAGTTTTTGGCAGAGATCTGCTTAGAGCAGTGGGGAGCAGACGGTACACACACACACACACACACACGCACGCACACACACACACACACACACACACACACACACACACACACACACACACACACACGCACACACACACACGCACGCACGCACGCACACACACACACCCACGCGCACACGCACGCACACACGCACACACATGCACACACACGCACACACACGCACAGGATTCTGTAGAAAGCCTAAAGGCAATGGCAAGATCAGAAGCTAAACAACAAAGATGTTACATAGCTTCACACCCACCATAATCAGATTGTTTGCTATAAAACTATGCCCTTGACAGAGCTAGAGTTGTTGTTATTGCTGCGTTGAACTCATGGGACAGTGTTAGGTTAAGTGAACACCACAGAGGTAAAATAAATACCTCCAGGTGCACCATGGTAACACAGTTTTTAGCTGCAAAAATATTTTTCTGTAATATTGCAGAAATCAGCAGGTGTAAACTCGTGGATCTTCCTGCCAGCTAAATGAGAGTTTAATGTTCGTTTGAATGTGTGTACCTGCTCTGTCTTGCCCTTTTGGATATACAGTAGTTTTTACTCACCAGACGCCATCTTGTTGTCGTGGGCTGCAGGGCCATCGCTGAGCACATTTTTCACCTGTAGGAACTCGTCCGTTCGGTCACCTCCAATGATGGTGAATCCAAATCCCTGGGAACTCTTCTTCAGTGCTGTGTGGTACATCTCCCCCTTTAACTGGCTGGGGTCTGCAGTGAAGCTTGATGCACCTCCTTTACCTGTGAACAAAGTGTACATGTAAGCATATGTGTGTGAAATGAGAGGTGTGAATGAATGACAAGCTCTATCAAGCACAAATGAAATATCCACTGTACACAACATAAAACCACAGCAACACAGATTAATTAATTCACATCCTTTTTGAAAGATGGCAAAATCCATCATGTCTGTATTGAACCTCAATTATACGCTGAGGATCAACATAATAATTAGTCATTTCTAATTAACAAGCAGGATGTATATGCCTAAACTAGATAAACCCATCCACAGGGACCTTTTTGCACAACCCTGCTGAGAAGGACACACGAACACGCAGATAAAATTATATCAAATTATAGCTTTAGATGCTAATTTGCTTGTTTACCTCCATTACAAATCTATAAAGCAGCACAATGATTTAGCACCTCTGACAGCATCCAATTTAGCACATTGTCCTCTCTTGTTGCCTCCTTACGCAGAAAAATCAGCATGTCACTGTAGACTTTTTATAACTTGAGTCAGGAACAACTTAAGGTCAGTGGCAACATCAATATGGACCAGCAGCTTGGCTGTGGCATACGCAATACACTAGATAACCAACTGTCAGGGTCACACTGCATTAAACTGAACAGCTTCCCTATCTGGCATTACTGTGGCATCAGCACTTTAGATCACGGACACCATTTCTTTCGTTGCTGCCTGATGCTCTCTGGCCTGGACTGCATTATAGCTCTGACTCAGAAACAGTAAAACTGAAACCAGCTGGGGACAAATGGAGAGCATTCTAGTGACTGTGCTGTATACTGAATGTGATGTGGCTGTCAGTCTCTGGGATGAAAAGAAGTATAATTTAGAAATGGTCTCTCAACCTTTTGATTATTGTTTCCTTTTCTTCATATATTTACAGATGAAATGAACTAAATAAAACAACTGTAGCAAAAAGCCCTGCCTCAACAAATATATACGCAATGAGTATGAAGTAAATCATGACATACCTCAAAAATCAATGTATTTTTCATAGAAAGTGTCCAAGAATGTTCATCTGTGTTTAAAGATTTTATTAAACAAAGTGAACAAAAGTTGCATTCATTTTAAACAAAGATCTGCACAAAAATAGATGCTACTGCTCTGAAATATATGACTATAGCCTTTCACTACTACAATGTTGTGGTTAAACTACAATCCTAATTAGAGTTGAGTTTGTATGTAAGGTTCTTTCAATAGTTGTATGTTCTTCTTTTTGAAGCTGTAAGCTGTTAAATTCAATAAATCCTTTAAACAGTTGAGCACCATCGTTTTTTTGGCAAATGTTACATAAACTGGAGTAAACAGTAGCTAGTATTTTTCTTTACAGTCGGTACACCAGTGAGTATTTATGTCAGAAAGACAATGGGCGTCATTCATCAATATCTTTGTAAGTTTTTTCTTAAATTTGTTCTTGAACTATAATATTCCATATGAAGCATTCACAACTGGTGTACATAAAGTTAAATAATGTTAATTAACATAGGAGTAATCATCTCTTCATATACAGTGTTTTTAAAAAGTCTGTCACATAAGGTATATGTGTCTACATGTATATGTAAAGAGTTAAACTGTTATCAACCTCTTTGTACATAGAAAGTATTACAGAATTATCATGGCACATTTCTAAGACTGAACACTCATTACAGCCTTTTTTTAATTTTAATTTTGTTGCCTGCATGCCTTCTGCACTGATCATGATGCAATTAGATGTAACATAACATCTTTCCTGTTGAACTTTGAATTTACACTCAGTACTAAGAAATAATCTATGGATAAACACCCATGTAACCAAATCATACACACTATTGATGTTGCATTTTTAGCCTTCTGATAGGTCAAACTGGAGAGAAGGACTGAAAACATGGGATGAGAAAGAGAGGTAGGACCACTGACTGTGTATAGAATGGATGAAGCTAACGTGACATCACCAGTTGGTTTGTGGACTCACATTCTGAAGTCAGGAGTTTTGCGCTGGAGCGTCGTCATGTTGGTTGTTTGATGCCAGAAGTGACCATATTTGAATATGAGCCGAGGAGTCAGGAGGCGGGTCAAACCCTTGAACCCGAGGACACTGCCCAATGTGTATGAGACTCGAGTTCAGGTTTGTTCTCACTGGTGATCAGACCTGTCAGTCACACTAACTAACCCAAAATAATCCACTTTTTGCAGCCTAACTACTTAATTATGAAATTATTTTCAGATGGATGACCAGATCACTGATACGAAAAACTAACTTGAGCTGATGACTTCAGAACAACATCTGGAAAAAAATATATAGATTGAAATGACAATTTTCAATCATGAAGTACTCAGGACGTTGCAATTGTGTGGCAGGAGGCATAATTATTCAGCCACAGGCACTAATGCTGATATAATACTTGTTATGATGTTGGTAAAGAAGGGTAATAATCCATACGAGTCTACTGTAATATAAAATAATCAAGTTAGGCCTGTAGACTGTCTCCTACATGCAAAGCAGTTCCCACCCAAAGATCATATTGTATTTATATTCTGTTGCCTTCCTTATGATTCCTCTATATAAATATCCCACCCTGTCAGTGCTCAGGGTTGGCTGACCTCCTTGTATACTGCTAAACCAGCAAACATGCTACTACAGCAAACTGTGAAACAGGATTTTTGAGTGATTTCTTCAACTCTATTTCAATGTGTCTTTTATGATCCACGGTTAAAACTAGACTTAGGAAGAGTCTAACCATGTATGTCTAACCTGAAAAAGGCTGCATATCTAAAGATGCATATCTTCAGTCGTTCCACTTTAGCTCTTCCTGTACCCTGTGTGCAAACGATGACTGGACAGTTACCTCTAATCTCGGGGTGCCCATTCCCATTATGCAGTTTCTTTTCCTACTCTAGTTTGGGTGGAAAGTAACAACTGCAACAATCTTCCCTCCCATTTCCTTCAGTTTTAAAAAACACTCCACAACTTTCAGAGGATGTGTGTGTGTGTGTGTGTGTGTGTGTGTGTCTGTGTGTGGGTGAATTTAAGTATGCTCACACAATCAAATGTTTCAGCAGCTGTAAACATCCACCACAAACATGAATGGCTGTGAGTGTAACTTATCACAGTCAGCGTGGACTCCAGATGTCCACACTGTTGCATGGATCAAGCAAAGCTCATTTACATAATCACATTCAAACTGTTTGATAAACTAAACATGGAAGTTTTTTTTTCTTATTCCCAGTGAGCCCTGAAATAACTATTCCCCTGCACATTTGTGTGTGAAGAAACAGACAGAGGTAAAGGAGGGTGAAAGGAAAGAAACAGAGGGAGGAGGTGAGTGTGGCGTGTGCAAGACTGAACGTGTGTGGGAGAGCCCGGGGAAGGTCTCTGTGCCAGTGTCTGTGGGCAGACTTTGAAAATCAGAGACAGACAAAAACCTCATATCCACCTCATCTAACGGTCACGGTTTCTTGAGCTCTCATGTGCGACTCGATTGCATTGTAAATCTCCAGTGACTTTCTTATAGCAAAACTGGGAAAATATCTTCTGTACTACATTAATGAAGCAACAGCAATGGCTGCTTCCAGGAGTGCATCTTGAACAACATGACTCACACTGTAAAGCCAACAGTTGACTGACAGGTAAAGTAAAATAACACAATACAATGCAGACAACCGAGAAGAACAAAGCAGACACTGAACACATTCAGGTGCTGTTTTTTTTTACACCACAGTAGTTTCAGTAGCACTGCATGTAACAAAGAGTTTAAAATCAATAGAAAAAAAACCAGCAACAAATAAAAATCACATGCCATTAGGAAATAAAATATCTTAAAAGAGGGAATTTGCAGTTTAAAGACTAGAAATAAATAAGGATTTATCTTATCTGTACATATTTATGTGTCTCATTTCTGTTTAAATAGTAGTAGATTTATTTTTGTAAAAATCTAATTTCTTGGAAAACAAGTGTACAAGTGTGAATTGTTGCCCGAGGTGTAACCGCTGACTGATGATGCTTTGGTTTCATCATAGCAACTGTCTGACAGCTCACTAGGTTGTGTAATCGGTAATCAGAGGCGAGGTGGCGGTTTCCTTCGGTCCCCACACACCTGAGTGCAGAGATGTCTGATTATGTGTGGCCTCAGCAACGTGCTGTTCCACCAGCTGTTGCCACATGCACCGTTAAAAGCCGGTCTCCTCCCCCTGCACTCCCCTTTCCTCGCTCTGCCTGAATCCCTGCCAGCGCCACAAGCTTGTCATCTCCACCGCTGCACTGCTGTAATCTATTATACATCCATTGTAATGAAAACATGCTTAATTCATGATGTTTATTGCAGGAGGGGAAAAATGGGCTTGTCAATGTAAAGAACAGCCCATTACTGAAGAGCTGACAAAAACTTATATTATATGCACAAACTGGGGAAGACAAGGCTCATTCTGACAATCTGTTATTATTTGAGGTTATTACTTGAAGGTTGTCACATTCAGCCAACCTTGCATGAAACAATGACACTCCCACTGGTCTCTAGTCCAAGAAAACATATTTATCAAAGCAGGCTGACAGAGGTGAAAGTGTCGGCCTCTACACAGAGCAGAAGGAAAAGTAATTAAATTACAATTATATTTCAGACAATTCGCTGATGCTTTTGTTCAGAGTGATTTACAGTGAGCACAGAAATAGAATGGGCTCAGTGAAAATGATTACAGTGAAGCCAGAATTAAGTCTGTTGTTCTTGAAAATCACACAAAATAGTGAAGGGACAGAAGCACATGGTTAATTAATAGGAACACAAAGAGGGGAGAGCACGCTTTGAAGGAGCAAAATGTAATAATGCAGCAACACACAGTCTAAATCAGAATTTCTTGTTGTTTTTAACTTCAGGGACAATGACACTTGCATGTCAGAAAGTGTGCTGAAGTAATCACAGTTATATATGTATTTGCTTGTCTCATAAACCTGAGCTGCTGTCAAAAACCAGGAGACAGCGTGGAATATCTCATTATGGTTGTAAAGGTCACTGTCCCATGTTATAGTAGCAATTTGACATTTGCAGGTTTTCACGTGTGCAAATTCTGATTCTGTGTGTCCTTTATTCTCTGCGGTTATGATGCACTGGATGTGGGTTTTTTCGGTGAGTAATCCAAATGGAGTGGAAATTGAAGAAGGCATTGTTGTTCTTGTTACCTTGGGAAGGTGCTGCTGCAGCTTGCTGGATTGCAGCCGTTTCCTGGCTTAGCTTCTTCTTTGCCTCCAGGACAGGGTTCTCAAACTGGGTTTTCTGGTTGATGTGGCTGCAACAAGAACAGGTTCAGGTTAGCAGAAGAGATACTTATTGAGCCTATTGCATAATTTTTCAGTGGTTAATTGTGTATGCACCATCCCTTTAAAAGGAACTTAGATTTTCTGGTAGAGTGAAGCTATAATGGCACCAGTATGAATACATTCATAAACGCTGCACATGTACAGTAAAGGCTGACTTGCCTCCTCCTCATGTGGGGAAGCAACTATGGCTTTTAGCCATTTAATATTGTAGGAAATAAACCCCCGACTGCCAGAAACATCCTGTTCCTCTACAACAAGGTAAACAGCCTGTTGTCCCCCTGGCATACAAACCAGAGCCATTGTTTCACAGTGAGCTCATTTCAAGCTAAAACACTGGCAGCTACAAGCTCCATCTATATGCCATCGACTCTCCTTGTCCAAACAGTGCAAGTTTCTCTCTCATGTCACTTTTACCTAGGAGCAATCCTTGTGTAGCTTGAGCAATAAAACAACACAAGCATCCCATTTTCTTTTCATCACAACAGATTGCTACCCCCCCCCCCCACACACACACACACACATACACACACGCACTGCTCCTTCCACGCTTTCTAGTTGGAAATCTCCCCACTTCTCTACACTGCTGTTACAATAGCCATGTTTCACTGATTTTCTGCTGTGGTTGTGAGCACAAAAACACACATTTTGCACACACAGACAAATACACAAACAATATGCCACGACAAATGCACAGACTCACACAGATACACACACATGCTTACATACACAAACACTGGCAAAACACAGTGAGAGCACAATCAGTGCTGTGTTCACAGACAGGTCACTACAGTGTTACCCACAGAGTTTCATTTTGCCACCCACTGACAAACAATGGGAAAATCCTGGTCACAATCTTCAAGTGTTCTCCAGGTAAATGCTTCCTCCCTGCATGTTACATAACTCAAAGCCTCCTCACCCGAGATGAACAAAATGAGCCATGTGCTAAATCCATTTGTTTATTTTTAGACAGTATTGATTTATGCCGGTCCACTGCTAATGTACACAAAGCAGTGTAATATGCACTTGTGCTCCGATCCCTCTGGTGAAATATGCTTCAGTGCAATGTGCATCCACGAGGAACAAGTGGGATAAAACAATTTGCAGTGTTTGTGATGATGGCAAACTGGAGCAAACAGTAAAACTTACTCAACGTAGTATGTGCCATACTGTGGATCGTCAATCTCCTCCCAGCCGTATGGCAACTCTGGAAAAAAAAAAGATGCAAATAAAGCATCCACTAAATAACAGACTAGAACAAAAAACAGGACAAACATTCATAATATTTAGTAGACGTCTGGAGATTGTAACCTATTCATCAGGATGCTGAGATACAGCAGTAGTTACTTGTGTTGATTTTGTTTTTTTATCCCTCACGGGGACATTAGGCTGAAGGCATGAAAATACTCTACAATAATTTAGTCAACATTCCCATAGTTTTCAACAAGCAGGCCGGCTGGAACGGCTCATGAACGTCATGCCCTGATGAACATATCAGGCAGAAGGAGAAAAAAAAAAGAGAGTGAGAGAAAAGAGCTCTTAACGCAAGAGAGAGCTTTGGAGTTGCTTTTCAGAAGCAACACACTTTCCCTTTGCCTGTAAAAATCCATTAAAACCAGGCTGGAAGGGTCCCGCTCTTTCAGCAGCGGCCACTCTGACTCTCAGGCCTGCACTTAAGCCCACATTATCATCCTGGGGATACAAAGGCACATCTGGAATTCATTAAAGTGGACCCCAGCTCTACATTTCTGAGAAATTAGGCCACGGGACAGTGATGCTCAGGGTTAGTCTTCGGTGATGTGTCATTTCAAAGATAAGTTAAACACTCAAATTTTATCCTGGGCGATTATTGAATTCATTGTGTGAAAAGGTTCGAAGTGATGGATCATGTAATGTAGGGTACATACATTATGCCCTTGAGAAAATGCATGTGCACTGGTTAATGGAATGACTGTATGTCTGAGTGGACAAGCTGAGCGCAGAGGCCTACGTACCACCATCCTCACACTTCTCAGGGGGCTTCGCCTTCTTTGCCAAGCGGGGGTCCAACCACGTGGTCGTCTTGGTATTGTGACTGCGGGGCACAAACAACAGCCAGTAAATATCAACAACAAAGACCCGTGCCTGCAAAGAAACCACTGCTGAGGCGGCACGAGCAACAAAAAGGATGTGCCACCACAGGAACACAGCAGCTGTACTCTCCTGTGTAGTCTGCTCTTGTGCATGAGGGTTACTGCATTTATCAACAAACATCTGATCCAGTGGTTTACATTCAGCTGTCACATCACCGTGTTTATGGTTAGGTGGCCTTTAACAGTGCAGAGAAAAAACCCTTTGAATGTGAAACACGACAAACTCGTTTATCCTCAAATGTGTTAAACAACTGGGGTGTGTAATCAGCAGGAAAATCACAATGGTCTTCTGATATCTTCAGAGACAAGTGGCTTAGAGCCAAATTTTAATAATATACACAGGCTTGTGAGCACACGCATGCGTCCATGTGTGTACACCCACATAAAGGCTTCTGAGGGAGGTTTGTTTACTTGATTGTTCTAAAATCAAAGTATTGATTGGTTTAGTGAAAGAGCCCAACATGTCTTTATGTCTTTTATAATACCTGACATCTAAAACCTGTCTCGTTAGATAAAGACAACGACCAAAACACTTGCAGCAGTAGAAACCAATCTCGGTATTTATTTCTTATTCAAGCTCTCAGCTGCTTTTATAATTAGTTTGAGACCAGAAATATCTCAGGTTTATTATCATGGATGGACAAGCATGTGCAAATTTAAGCCATTTTGTTCTGTTTATCCTTTTTTTGTTTGTGTACATGACTTATAGATCCCAAACCCATCAACATACACCAAAGATCAAACCAAAACACTACTGTTAGGCTGACAGGATACTGATTTGATTCTGACAGAAACATTTATCTGTTTAACTATGCATAAATAAGAAACAAGGAAATACAAATGCATATGTATGATATTAGATGTACAAACAACACTTTCATTTTTAATATCACAACTTGCTACATACCCCTCTGTAGTTGTGAGACGACATAATTAACATAAGCAACAACACTCAAGTTGTCAGTTGCCCTCAATTTCAACCCTCATCAGTGCACAGACCGTACTACACCAGATGAAGCCATCACCAGCCTGTTATTCTATTTTCCTCGTCTTCA
This sequence comes from Pseudochromis fuscus, assembly GCA_900323345.1. Classification (NCBI taxonomy): domain Eukaryota; kingdom Metazoa; phylum Chordata; class Actinopteri; family Pseudochromidae; genus Pseudochromis; species Pseudochromis fuscus. The sequence continues at coordinate 127,149 of OOFC01050192.1, read as the reverse complement.
AGAACAACTCATAAATACATGGTTTCATTTTCATAAGAGAAGCAAATCTTTGCATTTGTTGGAGACTATTTTTAGCTCTGGATTGATAAACATTTCTTGTCCTAATTAGTATTAATGGCAGTAGGCCAGTGTGCATAGCTACAGGCTAACAGGCTTTAGCTACCCATTTCTTGGAGGTGGACTTAATTCATTGATTAGTTTGGTCTATGTGAGTATAATTTCAAACTACCAACAGCTGTAACTTTGGTAACTCATAGATTTCCATTATTAGAATTTGACATTATGAGATATTTTATGTGACATACTAGGATTGGAGCAGGTGAGACTGAAATGTGTTTTATAGTTTCCACTTGACTAAAATGTTTACACTAAATTGCTACATTTATATGATTATGAAATAACTAGTGAATAACTAATGATTATGTTCATCATCATTGAACCCACTAACAATGTTTTCATTTAGTTTAGTTTGTAAAATGTCAGCCAAAATAAAACGGCGATCACAAGTTCTCAAAGGTGATTGTTAAAAAGGATTTTCTGAACAACAATAAAAAACTAGAATAATCTCAGAGCACAATCCTTAGAAATCCTTAGAGATGTTAGTTGGAATTTTGTTTCTCAAATATATGCTTCAGAACAGCAGATACAACTAGCACTCAGACAGCACCAACCTGCACCAGCTCCACTCATGTTCTTGACAATGGGTGTCAACTATACGGCCCGTGGGCCAAAGACAGCCCCGTCAGAGAGTCCAATCTGGCCCTTGGGATGAATTTGAAAATTTGACAGAAGACATCTACTGTAACTTGCCACAACTTTGAGTTCTTTTTTAAATGTATATACATTTAGAAAGCAGGGGGATAACTTTCCTATCTCCCCCTTTAGTTTGTATGGTATGGTAATTCAGTTCAGGTGGTCAGGATTACTACACAGATGTATGTAAATGTATTGTGATAACAAGCTGTTTTAATCATCAAGTGAAATACAATATTTTTCAGATGTAGAAGCCAGTGACTAAATGCTATGTGCCTTTGTAGCTCCACTGTGATCTTTACACTGTTGCACATGTATTAATGAAAAACTGAAGCATAAAATTGTTGATTTGCACTTAATTTTCTTAAGAAATTTCAGGTTGATGAAATATTTGGTAAAAGCATAGTTAATTAGATGTAAACATTTCCATGAAGTACTTGTACTTCTTTGCACTAAAACAAATGGAAAAATTTGGAGTTGTCATTTTTTTAAAGGTTATTATGCTGTTATTTTACTGTTGAGGTACACTCGAGAATAAATTGGGCTGTATGTGGCCTCTGAACTAAAATCAGTTTGACACCCCTGTTCTACACTGAACACTGTTGCCCTATTGTGGTGAAATAGCAACACTATCTTGTTAAAACATTTGGGAATTATATACGATATGGATTTTTCTTCTTTAGGTAATATCCTTTCTCTCCAAAAAATGTCATCACGATTTGTTCTGTAAGTTTAGCCCATATTGTTATTGTCTCTTATTGGAAGAGAACATCAAAAAATGTCATTTTTATTTGCTAAATCATTTATAATGTATGAATCACTTGCTAGAACTACTGGTATTTTTATTGATGCTCATCCATTAGTCAGCTGACAAATTGTTTCACCAGGAAATTACCATATGAACCCTCCCTGGATTGTGTCTTACTTACTCTATGAAGTAGACCATGCCAGTCTCAGTGTAAGCCATCTCCCAGTTGAGAGGCAGCGGCTCCAGGCTGTCATCACGAGGCAGAGAGCTCCATGTGCGGAAGTCCATGGTGCTGCTGGACTGAGTGTAGCTGGGCACTGCTTTCCTCCAGTCTGCCCCTTCTTTGGGCTCTGTAGAGGAGTGGATGGAGAAAACCGAGCTAACTGAGTGGAAGGTTAGCCGCAGGAACACCTCATTTCCTGCCTGTTGCAAGGAAATGGAGACAGAGTCGACCTCGCTCACTCGATTTGCATGTGACTGATGGTGTGTTTGTACGTTCACCAAAGCGCTGTTTTGCATTTGCCTGTGCACACAGTGTTAATGCTTATGCTTATGTATATGTGTACGTTCCCTGTGGGTACAATGATAGAGGCAGGGATTCACAGTGAAAGGACCAGTTGAGCCCTGAGGCAGTTTCTGTGCGAAAATACTTTTACTTTCAAATATATTACATTTCATTTGCAGACACTCCCCAGTAATGAGAAACTGATCGACAATGAACATGAAACATACAACAAAGGCTCTCTAAATTCACTTAGCACTCCATCCCTTCCCTCAGAAGATGGTTATAAAGGGATGAAACACAAGTGCTTTTCATCCTTTTCTTTTTATGTGGAGCTAACCTCCTTACAATGGAGGATAATGCCAAAAGATGTTTCACAAAGAAAAAAAGCATTTCTGGGGGATGCATTTCCTAAAGATCATTGCACTGGAATTTTATATTGAGAATAAAATTGCTAAATACACAACCATGGATCAACAGCATCAGCATTTTGGTTATTTGCAGCTTCTAAAACACTTCCTTCCTTTGCTTTCCTGATCAAAACATGCTGCTATGCTTCCTTTAAAAAAAACAAAACATACACTGCAAAAATTACACACAGCATGTTTGAAGATGCTTTATGTGCTCTAGCCATGTAAACACTGAGAGAACCAGCCTGAGGGCAGAGCCTTCAGGAGAGGTGAGGTCTTCAGCAGGGTTCAAAGCAGGGTGAGGGGGGTGGTTATTGAAAAACTGCTGCTGATAAGGACAATCTGTGCAAAGACAGTGGAAGCAGCAGTGAAGAGTTCAGAGACTTAGAGCTCACATTTTCCATGAACCTGTTTTTTCATTCGACCAAAAATCTCTCCATCTATGGCTGGTCTGAGACTTTCTCTGCCACAGCTGTGGGCTGTAAGAGAGCAGTCAATTGTGACTGGTTTCTTTCCATAAAAAGAACTCCTGGATGTCTGGGCATCGCTTTGTGTTTGATTTCAATATGACAGAGCAGTTGGATAAACAGACTTTGGATTTCTGTGAATCCTTTGTACAGCTGAGCAAGCAGTGTTTGAGCCGTGACTGTCAAAACAATGTTTCATTCTGTAAAAAATATTTTCAGCTTGGACTCGCCTCAATGTTAACTCCGATTCTCCAACTACAAAAAACAAAACAAAAACAAAAACAAACAAACAAACAAAAAAAAAACAGGTATGATGCACAGCATGTAACCTATTTCTTTAATAGCTCCTCTCTTTGCAGGCATTAAGGACAGATTTGCTCCTCAGAGAGCTGAGAAGTCCTCCTGATTGATCACATACACAGTACCCTACAGTCTCAAAGAGACTCTCAAGGTGACTTGTCCTACAGTATGTTTTAACAGTCACAGTGTTGTCATGTGTAGCTATATCCAGGATACCATCAACGCCAAATGATGTATTTTGTCGGACAAACACAAAGAGATTCATTTTACAACTACAAAGCATCCAGAGAGCACAAACCTCCAGCACGGCAAAATCCATCTGAACTGATGCAACAGACTGAAAACTTTCCCTCTTGTGGTGAAATGGCAAAAATATCTTGTTAAAACATTTGCTTATTAATACAGATTATGTGTGTGTGTGTGTGTGTGTGTGTGTGTGTGTGTGTGGGGTGG
>OOFC01050192.1:103658-121245 GCA_900323345.1 Pseudochromis fuscus | reverse complement strand
CAGACAGACAGGTGGTGGTGTGTGTGTGTGTGTGTGTGTGTGTGGCTGGTGAGCAGTATGTGAAACTCAATTTAGACATAGAGTAAGTAATTATTCAACCTCCATTAGGATTATAAATAATGTGCATACTAATATATATTCCTTCCATTTATTATGATTATTTGTGTGCTGAATACTGCTCTGTTAAATGTGTTTACGCAAAATTATCAAATTAATTTTTTGGCAATCCATATGCGAAGTCAAATATGTACTTGCTCCTTACAATACGTGATCATCAGATTGAGTCCAATCAGCTAAATCATGATATATAATTGGATTAATTAAAGAAGAAATACTGCTGGGAAAAAGAGATCCTCCTCAATTTAATTAGCCTCCATAAACTTATTTTCATTTGGACCCAGCTGTGGATGGGACCATGGTTTTATGAACCTTTGATGTACTTAAGCGTGAACATGCAGACATCACAAATGTGGTACTGTAAGAGCAACACTTATCAACTCGAGATCTTTTTATAGCTTGGTACAAAGAGAAGAGGGGAAGCTGACAGCAGCGTCCATGCCAGAAAGAACAGAGGGGCTCTGAGGAAACATCACAGTCATTCCAGCAGCTTTACAGCATGATAGAGTAACACCACAACAGCTTTTCTGATAAGTGAGCCTATCTCGAGCCTGGCCTCATCTCCTCAGGCGTGCCAACGACAATACACAGCAAACTGGGTTAATGCAACTATGCTCGTCTCTCTCAAAGCAGCGGGAAGGTTGAGGAGGAGACGCAGTCTGGATGAAAGCCCGCCCTTCCCCTCTTGACGTGCGACTCTATGTTTACTAAGAAACATTCATCCACATTTGTCAAAGATGGCTTCATTAACAGGGGTGGCACAACGATAGCCGGGAGAGATTGGGTCTGCTGGCTAATCCCCCGCCTGTCTCCTGCCACACGCTGACATTCATCAGCCAGACACTACCTCTGTGATTAATTACTTACAAACATGTCTCTTGGCCCCTGATAAATGTGTGCCACAGATATAGAGGTGTGTGAAAGCAGTGTGTCAGTGAAGATTTGTGGCACCATTTGCCATTATAAATGGAGGGAAGCCTCATAAGCTGATGAGCAGGGAAGCTTGTCCAATGTTTCTTGTGATCCTCGTGTCACAGGGTTGATGAGCCAGGAAGAGTGAGCCTCCTCTTTCAAAGTGTGTGCAAGCAATTTCATGGTGGCAGAATCAGCTACTGGTAATGAAAAGATTCCTGTTGTCAAGGGCATTATGCACAAGCTACACAAGGTCACGAGCACTTTTTCATCCTACCAAGAACATAAGCAGACAGTTACACTGTCACATAGTTACAGAATCATCCCAGCAGAACCTAATGCATGAATTCTACATTCAAAGCCAATTTAATCTTCAGGTCGGTTTTCCTTACTTGAAAAAATCTGACTCATTATCACAATATGTTCTTAAAACAACTGCTTTAAAGTGGATGTTGAAAGAGCCCATTTTTGTCATTATGTGGTAGCACATTACAGATTATTTTTCAGGGGAAAACCCCCACTAATTATTTCATTTTCCAGGAACCTGTCCCTTCAGTTTTTGTCTTCCTGCTCTGATCTTTTCTGAGAGAGTGATCCAACCTGGACATCAGAGCCGCTGAGACTGAGAATGAACCCAAATCCCAGAAAGACTTGCTGTGAGTGCCTGGCATTGGTGTCTTATGTGTCTGCTTGCCAGGTAACCAGGGACCCTCTGGATCAACGTGGAGAGTCCAGCATGTGCCCAGCCAATCACAGAGCAGCCTGGACCCACAGAAACAGTCTTACTCAACATTAGGTATGTATGTGCTGTGTTCCTTGAGAGAAGATCAGGGATTAACAGGATCACTGATGGCAGGGTAATTGATAAAAGAGTCGAGCAGAGAGTGTTTAGGTTGAAATTATGTGTACAATGCATTAAATGGCTCCCATTAAATATTTTCCAAGTGGAGAAAAACCATTATACATGAACCATTAACATAATGAGCATTCAGGCAAGTCATTTGGGACTATTAGTGAGACCATTATGATTAGCTAAGATTCCCATTAGCTCCGTACCTTGAGCACAACTCACTTACTGTACACTTACAAAGTGAAGGTAATTCATGAGCTCTTCACAGAGGGAATGAAACCCATGCCACCTATACAAGGGGACACATGACCTTGTTTATTTTCCTCTTTTCAAAGAAAAAAAATCAGCTGCACTTCAAGCACAACTAAATGGAGAAAATCCCATTCCTCGATCCGATTACTTGCAGCTCCTCTTTGAATTCACCGTGCTGCTGAGAGATGAACACTTCCTGTCACAGTAACCGTGTATTACTTGTGCTGACTGGGTTTAAGGGGGAAAGAAGAGGAGGGGGGTTAGCCACTATCAGAGTGTTCCCTCTCAGGGATAGTATACTGAAACCTTCCAACTTTTGAGAAGTTAATCCACACATCTGAACACAACCAAGGCAGTCCTGCTTCCACTGCAAAGGGGGTTTCCATTGGGAGCTAAGGAGCTCAGCATCCCTCTATATCTGCTCTCTCTATATATATATTGTATGCTCTATCTCAGTTTCCTCTCCATTTCTCCCTCTCCACCAACAGTCAACCTCTCTATAAAGGTGTAAATCCCATCTGGCTCCGTCTCACTGATGGAGGACAGCCCGTGGGCGACTTGGCACCTCCTGCATCCTGATCTTTGAGTTTTAAGATTATCTATCGCGACACAAGTAAGGAGAGCATTTGCTCTGTGTGCGCAGATGTGAAAATGTTTGTTCATACAGTGTATGTGTGTCCCTGTGTGCATGTGTCAAGTGTCATCACTGGTACAAGGATGAAGGTTTCAGAGGGGAGATGACACCTTATCTCATCACAGGCTGTAAGAAGAACCTTCACATTACAATAGGCTCTTTACACTCTGTAAATGCACATGGACAAAGTTCTACAAATACACAAGCAAGAATGCACCTGTGCACATCCAGGAGAAGCTGCTTTAAGCCTCAAGGCTCTTTCTCTCTGGATGAGGATTTGACTTTATCTTTTAATTCTACATCTTATAGGAAGCACAAGAAGCAGTTGAATTGGAGTGAGAGAATTGTGCAGGGATGGTCCATTTTACACGACCAGAGGCCACTCCTCAAACATTTAGAAAAATCCTCTCCCATTTCACAGTAGCCTGGATTTGCAGTAAGAAAGAATGAGCTTAAAGAGAGCGGGGAGATTATCATGTTATTGCCATAATCATTGTGCAATGTGAGAGAAATCCTCCATTCCAATCCCTTCATGACACAAATACACTGCGACCGTCTGACTCTCCAAGACCTCTGAATGCAGGGCAACTGCTTATGCTCTATTGTAGTGTAAGACGTTAAAAATGGTAAATACTTGGCCGTTCAGCTGTTCTCTAAGCTGAAATATCCCTTGTTGTGTAAACTCCTTAGTGGAGAAAACATGACTGTGCTTGTCTTCTTGTAAAATATCAGTTGTTGCTGTCATGTTTATTCCATCGAGGTGCCGTCAAATCAACATTTATAAAAGCCTTCTTTGAAGACAGAGGAGAAAAGGGTACTGCTCTGAAAGTTAAATTTAAACATCTGATGCCCGTGATGAGCCAAATCTCACTGGCTGTGTCCGTGACAGGAGAGCGAGGGGGGAACAGGAGGAGGCTGATTTATGAATAAATCATGACCTGTAAGAACACAAGTGGGTCCTCCTGATGTGTGACTGTGCGGCCAGCCAGTAGGAGCTGCAGGGTGACTGGTTTACATAAGGTCACCAGCAGGTGTTACAGCTGTTTACATGCTCACACCACGTTGTGTGAATATATACTGTATGTGCTTAAGAATGGACACAGACACGCTGGCACTGACACACAATTGTAAAAACAGGGAGTAAATCCTCTGCACTGACAAATAAAAATGTGTACATTCATGTACACTCTGTACAAACATGCATATGTGTTAAATTCAAAAGGGCATGTGCTAAAACCTTCGAGGGAAAAGCACAAAATGTTTGACATAAATGGAGTGTAAATGATTTTATAAAAGAAAAATGTAGAATGTTATTTCTGAAGTGCTGGTTATCTATAACTTGCTCTTACAATGGGTTTTTTGCTGGTGGCAACCTGAGGGATCTCAACAGAGTTCATACACAAGCAACAAGTACAACCTGTTCAATCCTTTCCTTTGCATTACTATTACTGTTATTAGGGTCCGAGCCCTAACTAGGGGCTTATTTTGCCTTTATGAAATAGTTCAGTTAGTACTTGATGATTGAACAAATAACATTTCTTCCACTAGGACACCACTTTCATATTACTAACATTTCACCTGGCAGGGCCATAAACAGGATTTTAAAAATGCAGAGATGATGAAACCAAACCCTACCTGCACATTTTGGACAATTCACATCAAAAATATGTAAATAAATAAATAAATAAATAAATAAATAAAAAATCTGAATGTAATGAAAACAGACCATACACTGGATGGTATAGTAATGTAATGGACAAAGCAATGATGACATTACCCACTGGTTTGTGGACTTCAGCAGATCAGCATTTGAATATTGCCATGTTGGTTGTTTGAAGCCAGAAGTGACCATATTTGGATATCATGGAAGGGTCTGACCCTTGAACCCGAGGTCACTGCCAAATGTGTGTGAAACTTGACTTTAGTGCTGGTCTCATCGACAGGACTGTCGATCAAGATAACCACGCCCCTAATTATTCCTCTTTTTACTTAATGATGGCCACCAGATCACTGATAAGAAGAACTAACTAACTACCAATGACATCAGAATGAATTAAGGAAAAATTATTGACTGAATATTTCGTGATTAAGAGTGATGATTTTTGAATTAAAGTCATTTGAAGCCAGAATTTTTTGGAGCCCTATTTGCTTTCTGCATACAGTCTATGAAACAGAAGCTGTGCAAAATTGCCACTTAAACAACTGTAATTGGCTTTTATTCTGAAATGATTAAAGGAAAAATTGAATTTATAGTGACTTTAATGTTTCACTAATCAAACTTATCAAACTGATGAAATTAGAAATAAAGGCCTGCCCCTCATTCAAGCTGGCCTCAGATAGTAGCCTGATGCCTTCTGCGGTTTACGTGAATAAAGGCCCCAGCCACTATTTCCTGTAATTCTGCATAAACTTATTGTTTGAATTCTTTTGGAAATTCTAAGTAATTGTCTAAATTTTTATTTCATTGCCTAAGAATCCAGAGTGAAGTTATTGAGTGAAAAAAAGCACAATTTCTCTATTCTCCTCAGCTCATTAATGCTGAAACCACCACAGAAGAACCCTGTAATTGACTGTTTAGCTCACAAACAGCCTGAATGCTTGTAACAAAACGAGAGACCCACACCTGCCTGCTGCACCTGTCACTGACTGCTGACTATTTCTGCTTCTAAAAGTCTCTGGCAAATATAAGGTTTATTTTAATCCCTGCTGACAAAAAAAGTTTCACCCTTGAGCTGATTTCGACAGCATTTCCATTTATATTTAAATTTGAGGTCTGCATACTTCATCCCTCAGTGGCCCATTCAACACAGAGAGTGGAGAAACTGAACAGTGGCGTTCATCTCAAGGGCTGAGAATATTGCTGCTACTCTGACTGTCACTTTCCACAAGTCTTTAATCGTGTTTCACTGATCAATACATTTTGTCCCACTCTTCACATTTCACCGAGGCAGGCTGTAAGCCATAATGACTGAGAATATCGAGCTTACACTCACTCTATTATACAGGGCTGTCAGTGTGAATCGCATACATAAATGCATGCAGTCAAAAACACACACACAGGGATTTGTCCTATTGTTAACACTGTGATGACACCTACCATCATAGGTCCCGCTCTCCAGTAGCAGTCCGCTCTCCTCCAGGATCCTGAAGTCTCCAACGCTGATGAAGTTGTAGTCCACACCGGGCACCTCTCCCTCTCGAGGGAGCCGTGTGGTGCCTGGAAAAACAAAAAGACAAGAATAACACAGGACATGATTTCGATAGAAAACACATGTTAAGTACAAGTGCTGCAGTGCTGCTGAATGGAGACAGAAACTTTTGAGATGTTAGACACTTTCTCAGCCACAGGCTCTGAGCTGAATTCATCAGTCAAAATATCAACACTTTCAACGTTTTCAGCAACACAAAATTACTACGATTCATTTCTAGCCATTCTGTCTGTCTTCCAGTGAAGCAACAAGATTTTGTGACATTATGAGTGTGGCTGATTGACATATAATTTTTTTTTTTTTGCCAATTTTTAACTGACAATTAAAATGACTGACTTCCAAAATGCAGATGATCTAATTTGTATCAATGTTTTCGTGATCTTTATCTGGATAAAACTGCAACGCATGTCTCAGAAGGGTAAATATCTCATTTTGGAACCAAAATCCAGAAAGTCCATGGTGCTATCCTGTGAAAGATGGATAATTGATGAAGGCCTGCAGAGCACTGAGGGACATAATTTATTAAATCCTCCATGAGGAACTGCAGCTTCTGCTAACAAGTTATTATTGGGAGCAGTGTGATGTATGTACTGGTTGCAGCTGAAATGCAGAAAACAGTAACAAGTCAATTAGAGATATGAATTATGATGCAGGCGATGAGTTTTGTAACCTCCTGGTGTGTTTCAGGTTCACACAGTCCCACAGAGGGCAATGCAATGCAAATGACACAAAGGCGCTCTGAGTGCAGACAAAGCTCCTGTGGTGAAGCTGCAGTCTATTTCAGTACTGATGGAAGTTTTTTTTCTTTTCTTTCAAGATGAATATCCACAAGGCACAAATGGACACCAAATGATTACATTAGCATGAGGATTATGTAAACCTTATTCCATGAATAAATAAGTAGTAATGTGCCACAACTGCACTCAAGGCTAATTACGTGGCATGTCACCAAACTTGTAAACTGTACAGAAATAACCTCAACTGAACAGCAGGCAGGACAGCAGTAATTTATAGCATGCAAAGCGGAACAAAGAACACAACATGAGCAGATCATCAATGCTGCATTTCATGGCAATCTCTGACGCCTAAATTAATGTCACAAATGCTTATGGAAGAGATACATTCATTCTCTGAGGCTGGTGGGTCTATTCCAGGGTTGTAGGAAGGACAGTTGGGTGAGGGTAAGAGGAAAGGCTAGGAAACAACCCAGGCAGGCCACCAGTCAATTGCAGGGGGACTAACATAAACAGTTATTTATATTCAGAAAAACAGGCAATTTAAAATTTCAAATGAACCCGATTTCAATGTCGGATGAAATGAGAGCACATGGAGGAGCCCTGCAGCAGCACGGAAGAAGATGCAAAGAGAGAGACGACACAAACTCCACACAGTAAAGATTATCAGCTGGAGCCAGGAACATCTTGCTGTGAGATGAGTCACAAACAGGCTCTGTATCATGATTCCAGTTTAATGACTGAGTCTCTTTTTATACATCCAAGCAATTTAACTTCCACGTGCTTCAATTCAGCAGGAACAAACAGTGATGTTTTGTATTAATTATGCACTGAGGTCACTGCTGCTCTGTTCATTTACATGTGTTGCATTTAAATAACCCTAACTTTAGCCATCCAAGAGAACTATGGTGGAATTTCAATTCACTGAAACATGTTGCTGCATCTCCAAAACAGATTTTTTGGCACATGTAGAGTCTGTGCCAATTAGAAGTGAAAAGCCTCACTAGATTGTGGTGGCCCAATGGCCTATTAAGTAACTTTATGTTGCTATGCCCTTTTGTTTTTCCGGTCTTATATTTTCTCCTTAATTGGACTGTGACAGCTCCTCTCCACTCGAGCAGAAGAGTAAAGAAAAAAACTTCCTTCCAGAGTCCGTCTTGATATCACAGTTTGTGTTACCAAACGTGGTTGACATTGCGTTGTGTGTGAGAATGCCAACCTCTGCTGCTTCTCATTACCAACTTGTCTGCCTGCCGGCACTGGCTTTGGTCCCTCAAAAATGTCCCCTGTAGCCCAATTACTTGAGCCACAGTTATGTACCCGCCAAGACTCTCCCCAAGCCATCATCCTAGATGTCACCCCGATATATATACCATAAGCCTCCTATTGTGGATCAGTTGCCAGCAATATAATGAGGTCTCGCTGAGCTTTGAGGATACAACAGAGTGAAAGGAGCAAATCTTTTAAAGAACAACTTTGCAACATCTTGTCATACTTTCCTTTTTAGCACAGGCATTGACACTTTGGATATGACTTCAAGTAAACAGCTGGAGACTGGTCTTTGTTGTGTATATTGAAAAAGGTGCTGTATACAACACAGTTAATTAAGAGACAAAAGACAAGTGTGGACATAAAAAGGTTTTATCAAAGATTTTCTGCCAACTACACAAGTTATACACAGCAGGGGAAGTATTTGGACAGTGCATTGCTGCTGGAGGAGAACATTTTACAGCATAGCAATAGTTTGACTTATTGCAAAAACACAAATCCACTGGCACAGTATGGTGGTGCAGTGGTTAGCACTTGTGCCTCACAGTAAGAAGGTTCGGGGTTCGGATCTCAGCTCGGGCCTTTCTGTGTGGAGTTTGCATGTCCTCCCTGTGCATGCGTGGGTTTTCTCCAGGTACTCCAGCTTCATCCCACAGTCCAAAGACTTGCTGGTTAGGTGAGTCAAACTAAATTGACCGTAGGTGTGAGAGTGTGAATGGTTGTTTGTCTCTGTGTTAGCCCTGTGATAGGCTGGCAACCTGTCCAGGGTGACCCCGCCTCCTGCCCGATGGCAGCTGGGATAGGCTCCAGCAGACCCCTGCAACCCAAGTGTGGAGAAGCAGGTCTAGAAAATGACTGACTGACAATTCACTGTCTTGCTAAGTCGTAGATTGATAGCTACAGCCAGCAGCCTATAGTGTAAGTAAGCATAAAGCCTGGAAACAAAGGCTCAGTGTTTGCCCGGCTATGCTAAAAAGTCAGAAATCTGCCAAACGCCACCACTAAAGGTAATCATAATTAGCATATGATTATCTTTAAAGAAGTTTTGTATTTGTTGGCATTGGTTTGTCAGTCAGCATTAAGGTACTGGACAGATCTTGATTAATTATTTTGAGACATAAGGTATTATTCTAGGACCAAATGATTACCTTTTGGGCAATATCAGTGTTTGATCATGTCCAAATATAATGAATACATTTGGGGACAGCAGTGGTTCACTGGGTTGGGAACCGGAGGGTTGCTGCCAAGGTGCCCTTGAGCAAGGCGCAGTTTTGGGCTGTCTGAGTTCTTTCACTGAGTGTTTGTAGAGTAGATACCTAATGATGGTGACAAGACTCCAGGAAGCAATTATGTGTCTGTCAAGAAATCATTGAGTACAAAACCTTCAGTACAGTAGAAACAACAAGATGTGATGTGGGAGCTTTAGAGGTGCTGTTAGTCAGATTTGTTCCTTTGTATAAAATCTGTTTCCTGTCTTTATGCTAAGCTAAGCAGACCAGCTGCTGGCTGTTGCTCTCCATACAGATATAAGACCCGAGCAAGAAAGTGAATGTACACAGATATTCCCCAAAATGTGTTTCTTTCATTTTATGACCATGCATGGTGGTTTAATGCCAAGTGTGTCTGTGCCTGTGTTTGTCCGTCGTGGGCTGAAACAAACTATTGCTTTAGTCTCGGTCTAACTGCTGAGACCTATTTTTGAACCATCTGGACTGAGAGGATGTCACATCAGAGGTAGCCAGTCAGAAGTGTTAGGCCATAAATTTAACATGGTGATTTTCGTGCATAGGTCTATGATGGTACTTCAGAGAAGGGTGGCTTGGGACTTTGATGTTGAAATGGCGACAAAGAAAAAGGAGAACGAGAAAGGAAAGAGGATCATTACAAAACCAAACTCTTTGGGTCCTTTTGTGGAGTATTCACTTTTAAGAAAAGACACTTAGGCAAGCTCTGTCATATTGCTGACTGTGCAGATGTCATGGTGTAAAATAGAGTACATTAGCATTTAACAGGAAATACAAGGTAACCTATATAGCTACGTTCTACAATTACTAAATCATCCTGAAATGTAATATTAATCAACTGAGCAGGAGCAGAAAGATAAGGGGCAAAGGAAGAGGGAATAAGCTGCTATGAGTGTTGCCACATCTCAGGAATTAGGCAGAGAGATCACAAAGTACAGATGTATGCGTCCATGACGTGCACTGATCGGTCCCTGCATTTCTGTGCATGTGTGAATAAGAGTCTGTGAGAGATGAAACTCTTTCTGCCCATCTCTGATCTCAGTGGGGAGTCGAACCACTGCATGTGACCCTGAGCTTTCTGTCCCTTTAGAAAAATCCTCCTCTTCAGAGCACTTGAGAGCCTCCTCCAGCGTTTTCGTAAGAGTCCAAATGAGGTAGAGCCTGTCCCAAAACCCAGCGAAGGAAACTCAGGAATTTGGTGCACACAGCACTAAAGACCTTCCACTCTTTCTCTCTAGTCGCTTTCCTCTTTCCTGTCCTCCTCCATTACAGACCACTCTCATTTTTCTTTCTGTCGCTTTAATACGAACCATATTGTTTTGTGTTTCATAACTGGCCTAAAAGTCGAAAGTAATACTTTCAGTATGTCCCTAAAATGCTGTAGCTCAGTGGAATTGACCCTGTGCTGTTGGTAGGATGCACAAACAGACCTGCACAGATGAGTTGCAAACTACAGCAGTGTGGTAGTTAAATAAAGTGGACCATTGGCACAGAGACACAAACCGACTCTGCTAGTCCTCTTGTCTGAATGACTGTCACACATCTTTGGCTATAAATCTACTCTCAGATATGCTTGTTTAATGTAAAACACAGTCTGTGAATTATTTTGTGTGTAATTTTGGATTTTGTGGTGTACAACTGCTCCCTCAACCTGTCATGTACACTTTTACAAGGCAGGTTTGTAGAGGTATTGATTTTCCAAAATGGGAAAATGACTTCTCAAACTTCTGTGCCAAAAAAGATCCTCATATTTTTTCCCGAAGCCTGTGCTGCACAGTTACAGAGAGTGAAGCTGCAAGAGACAAATAACTGCAGTATGAGCAGGAGACGGAGTGCGTTTTGGGAGCTGAAAAGAAGCAAATACAAGCCCATTACTCAACAGACACCTTGTCTTGGCTGCACTGCACTGTGGTCCACTGTGGTAAAGTCAGTTTGGCCATTTGTCTGCAGAAAAAGTATTGAACTAATTCTCCCAAGTTAAGTTAGATTTGAAACTTGGTATGTTGTAAATGTTTTAAATATTTAGGATTTACAGAGAATAACATGTCTACGTACAAGAGTAAAGTCTGATAGTCTGGGACCATAGACTGTGTAAACTGGACAGAGCTAATGTGACATCACCTGTTGGTTTGTGAACTCACATTTTGAAGCCATGAGTCTGGCATTTGACCATGCCAGAGCCATGTTGGTTGTTTGGAAGAAGTGACCATATTTGGATATGACGGCAGCAGTAAGGATGCAGGTCTGCCCCTTAAACCCGAGGCCACTGCCCAGTGTCTCTGAGACTTGGCTTCAGCACTGCTCTCGTTGATGACTTGTATTTCATTATTGAAAATGACAAATTCTGAAATGAAGTCAATTCGAACCAGAGATTTTTGGAGTCGGGAGAATTGCACATTGCACATAAATTGCACTGCTGCATTGGCCTCAGTTTTGAGCACTGGTTACCTCATCTATTTCTATATACAAATTGTTTTGGATCAGGTGAGATGTTCCTAATGCAAGTAGTATTAGAATGGAAATACTTTAGGAAGTAGAATATTTTACACTGCAACATTTTACTCTATGAACTGAAGATTCATTCGATAATTTCCTCCGTTTTAGTGGCTTATTAGTGACTAATATAATATATTTTTTATAGTTTTGCTTTTCTGTGTATTAAGAAAAATCTGTTTATAAATGAAGAAAGCTGAAAACAGAAAGGAGAGACAAAAAAACTGAAGGCAAGGGTAATTGAAACAGAGAAAGAGCCAAAGTGAAACAGAGAGAGTGAAGGATGGGAGACTGCAAGTGAGCAAGTGAATGATGGAGGTGCCGTCACTGTGAGAGTCCTGGTCTCTTGCTCATTAAGACAGTAATTCAAGCAGGGGATTAGAGAGTCAGACTCATGCAGCGAGCCCCAGTGGGTGCTGATGATGAATGGTGGTTAAAGGCTGTAAAACTTCAACGATCGCCATTGCTGTACATGAAAAAAATACAAGCCCACGTCAGATGTGGTGGTTAATATTGTGCACAGGTGAATGTGGGTGTCAGAAAGCAATGCAAGCAGGTGTGTGTGTGCAGAGGAAAGAGCAGGTGTCGGAAGAAAAATCTCTGATGGAATGAGCTTTGGAAAACTCTGTAATCCACTTGTGTCCATTCACTGTAACCCTTAGGTATTCAAAGAGTGTAACCGAGCTTTGGAGAAAGAAAATTCAATAACACTTGAACTCAACTACTGAGGAAACAGCAAAGTTTAGAACAAGAGTGACAGAAGCAAGAGAAGGGACAAACCATGGCATGGCAGAAAGAAAAGGGGAGAAGAAAAAAGTAGCTGTGGAAAAGATCCTCCCTGTCTAAGATTAAAAAAGCAAAGAAATTAAACATACATGAAAGGTAAGCAGCTTACTTCCTGAAACATTTCACACTTGTGCATGCAAGTCCCCTGTGAACTAGGCAGAGGAACCTCCAGCCTGAGGGCTGAAGGAGCAGAGATGTTGCTTGTTTGTGACAGTGTTGTGCCTAAGACTCTGTCACCGCCTCCGGAGAAGTCGCTCTGCATATGACCAAAACACTGACTACACTCAATTACAGCATTCCTCTGTGCAGAGGTACTCTTTAGCAGGGCGTAGGCCAGTATATCCGTGTGAACATCATCAGAGTTTCAGAATTATGTTAGTTACGCCTCCTCTTGAGGCTGTTTCTCTGCTGCACTTCCCACAGTGCTTTAAAATGCTGTGCAATGTTTCTTTAGACATTGTGCAACATCACAATACACAAATTAGATTTGCTTTTTAAGTTGATAACCATCTTTCTTTGTGTTTAAATGAAAAATCAGAGTGTAAATTACAGTAGCAGTAAACCTATACTGTTCACTAAAAAAACCTTTTCAACAAAATAAATGAAACAGGAAAAAAGCAGTAATTCTAAATTTAGAGGCTTCTTCACCATTGTGCCAAATAGCCTGCATTTCTGCAACCCCCACAAACCTTAATCGGGATATTAATTTTTACCTTCGGTGTGCTTACAGCCCTGTCTCCAATTTTTGTAATTTTTATGCTTTCATTAAATAAAATGACAACATTCAAGCTTATCAATAATCCCCCAAGTGACATTTACCATTGTGAGGTTTCTGTCTGCATGGCACTGATCCCGAGCAAATTCTGGTGACATCAGGAAAGATTGTCACTCTTTCTTAATAATGAGCGTTATTTCATGTAGAACTCCTACTGACTATCAACAGTTGTTTTGCAATACGAATGTTTGACTCAAAACACGTTCGACATTCCAATTAAGTGTGAATTATTCTTCGTCTGAAAAACTGCACAGCAGATGTTCATTGCAGTTGCTCTTAGCAGCCCACAGCACCAACCTTTATATTAACTGCTCCTTTTCTGATTTCAGCTAAGAATAATAGGCGGTGACGGCCTCGCTGAGCTGAATGTCAGCGAGGGAGAGCAGAGCAGTAGAGAGTAAAAAAAGCAGAGTTATTTATGGAAAGAATATGACTTTGATCACTGTGATGATACCGTACAGAAGTAAATAAGTTACATGGGGGTTAGAGAGATGTCCTTGGCCGTGTTGCTATGGTGACTCTGAAGTGTGTGTGTTTTGTAGAGTGTGTGACCGAGAGCTGTGACTGAATGACAATGCATCAGTGGAGTAAGTGTGTGTGTTTGTGAGTGTGCTGTATGTATGTGTGTGTGTAAACATGCCTGCATAATGCAAAAGCAACACAATAAAGCTGCTTCTTGCACAATGGATTTCCAGCAATGTGAGCATCCACATTGTATCATAAGGTGCTTCACATATGCACATTAGAGCACATATGCAGTGAAAGTAGGTTGTACTGTACCTTCCTGCCCTGCTCTGTGCTTGCAGGTGGTTTTGAGCGCCATGAATGAGAGCTACATATATGGTTCTGTGT
This sequence comes from Pseudochromis fuscus, assembly GCA_900323345.1. Classification (NCBI taxonomy): domain Eukaryota; kingdom Metazoa; phylum Chordata; class Actinopteri; family Pseudochromidae; genus Pseudochromis; species Pseudochromis fuscus. The sequence continues at coordinate 107,118 of OOFC01050192.1, read as the reverse complement.
GGCGTACTTACAGGGGATGGTGCGTAGGTAGAGGTTGTCCCGTATGATCTGCTGGAGCTTGTGGTCCAGTGAGCCCTTCTGAAACTGCAGACTGAGGTAGTGGCGCAGGTCCGTGTTCAATACTTTACCTGCAGCAACAGAGGCAGAGACAGAAAGGGTCAATAAAAACATGGCGGTGCTCTCTCAGAAGACTTTATGTCTAAAAGGAAATCCATCCACGTGATCAATACACTGCTGTTTTTCTACTCTACAAAACAGTTACTACTTTATAATACAGGTGTTTAATGTTATGATGTCATCACAGCCATCAAGTGTTTAATATCATAATGGATTTAAATGAATTCTAGGTTTTTCTAATTTTAGTTACTAGTTTATTTATTTGCTAATTATCAGGGACAGTGCACATGTGCCCAAGTTAGCCAAGGGCCTTTTTATCATCTGTCGTCCCTGCATCAATGTTAAAGTGTCACACTAAAAAATAACACAATGAGCTTTAAAATAAAAAGAAATACTGATAACGCAAATACAACCTAAAAAAAATGATTTAAAAAAGGAATATTAATTCATATAAAAATGGACATCAGGTACTAATTACATCATGTAACTTTTACCATAAAATACAGGTCAAGTAAAACAGACAGGAGATTTATACTATTAATCATATGGACTAAATTCGACCACACTGGGACACAAACAGAAATGCCTGCATGTACATGAGTGGAGAGTGACAGGACTGAATTTATTCCATGTGAGGCAGCTTACAGGCAACAATAACATAAAAGTATGAAACAGAGGCAACATACAAACTGAAGCACTAAAGGCACATTATCAAATTTAATGGTGGATCATTTGACATTTTGTTCTAGCAGTGCTGAAGTTAGCTCAGTCATCCAGTGTTAAAACCAGCACCTCCTTGATTGAATGAGGTCAAATTAAAGAAACAAAAATACTTTGGAAGATAAGAACTTTTTTTTAATATATGCAGTATTATCTGACCGCCGGTTGTGTCCAGGTGCGAGCCTAAATCCTTGTTGATTCACCTTTTAATTCCACCTTGATCTCAGAGGGGAAATTGTATCTGAGGCGAAGAACAAAGGTTAAATTGATTTTTAAACTATGATCTCTTCTGTGAAATCCACTTCAATCATTAAGGATAAATGGTGATTTAAAGTACAAAACAGGTCACGTAGGGATATCTGACTCAGAAACACCTAGAAAATGTGCTGTGGAAATTGAGTGCAAAGCTGTATTAGGATGTATTTCTGATTGTTTTGAAGTGTGTGATGCTTTGCTTGTTAAAAAACAAAACCAAGTACAAACCGGACTGAGCTAAATTCATTGCCATCACCACCTTCATTTATCTGAAGCAACAAATCTCCAAATCCAAATCTGAAATCCAGACTTCTAAGTGACAAATGATGGATGCTGTGTTCACGCTCAACTGTCTTTACAGTTTCAACAGCTACATACAAGCCTCAAAAACTTTTAACAAAAGACGTGCAATGCCACAACCTCAAAAGTGAGGCGCCAGAGATTTTCATAAGCAAATCTGAAAAAGATTTCGCCTTTGCTCTCAACTCCCAGAAGCCTTTGTAAAAACAAAGGAAGTTCATGCAAAGTTTGAGGCAGAGGAAGACTTCAGAGTCGTCGTACACAAGCAGGGAAAAAAGTTTTTCTCTAAAAGAACATGATGAGGAGTTTGGAAAACAGGAAGAGATCTTCGGTGTATGCCTGCCCTCAGCTTCCTCATATCTTGACAGAAGAGGGAGAATAGACTTTGAAACACTTTGACTACAGAGAAATAATCATTTTCCCCCCGATTTCTCTCCTATTCTCTCTCCATCTCTGTTTCCCTCTCTGCTGCGTACACAGACCAAACTCTGCTCAGCATGACTCTTCTCTGGATTGCTCTGAATACCAATCAGCAGGACTAAAGATGAGATCTCGCTACTGTAGACGTACTGTATGTACTAATAGAAAGGGGAGATGTACTTGACTATGGAGAGGGTGATAGAATAATGATGAGCTCTGGGAATATTTCTGTAAGCTTTCTCAACCCACAAATCCTCTTTTCATCCTCAGCTCATGACAGAAACCAACACAGGCCATTATTGTGACAGCACAGTGATCCTATTATTTTTGTCTTCTAAACTTACTCCCGCTCCAAGTTTTTCACAGGCCGTTGTTGTTGACTCACATCAAAATGCTCCTCATGTCCACAGGCCTCGCTGCCATCTGACGCTGTTTTAGGAGCAGTCATCCCGGCGGGCCTGCCTTTTCAGAATAAAGGTTGCATGTTCTCCGTCTGCCTCTCCAAAGAGGGCTGCATCACAGCTGGTCTAGCAGACAAGCAGACTGAGACATGGGGGGAGAACCAAGGCCCAATCTGGAAACTTTATCTCAAAACTGTCCCAGAATATCGCTTTTTTGTTCAAATTCAGTTTCCACACGGGGGAATTAATAGGGAAACAAGGCTGTTTCAACAGACTACATGTGCTCCATATGCTTGCTGAGAGCTTGTGACATGACATGCAAAACAAATTCAACAAACTCAAGAAACTATTCCTGACTTCAAGCCAAAGCATGTTTGCTTTTTGTTTAATAAGATACGCCTACCATCATATTGTTATCCTGTGTTACTCCCAGTCGTTGACATGTCAACTGTGTTTTCAGTCATGGTCTGAGTTTTTTGAGGTTCAGTATTTGTGCATAGCAACAGCATAAATAGTAAAAAAAACCTCTGAAATACTTCAGTAAAAACAGCCTTTTGCTTTCTTTTTCAATCTTTGACTTGCATGTATACAGATAATTATCACCTGCATTGCTTGATTGTAATTGCTTTAAAGTGGAGTGGCTCACTTAGGTTTTTGTAATGTCTTGTTGTCTCTATGAATGTTTTTTTTCTTTGAATTTCCTCCCTGAGGTGACATCCACTATTTTCTTGCTGAAGTACTTTTCTAAAGCTGTTTTCCTCGTCTTCTTTGAGAGTTAGAGCTGGGTCAGAAAGCATTGATGTTGTAGGTCTTTGAAGCCACAAACAAGTAATATTGAATTTTACAAATCAGCTTGACTTGGCTATTTTTATTATCTTTCCCAATCTCCCTGTGTACACGTGAATCATAACGAATATTACCCTGAATATTGAACCATTAAATGTAGGGTAACTATGCATCTGCGATGATGAAACTCCCTCTTTGATCATGAAAGAATGGGAACATATTCTTGCAGCTGCTGAGCACACTCTGCACATACATGTTCACATCATCACGCCTCAGCAGTCAATGGTCAACAGGCCTCAGTGGTACATGGTAGTATCTGTACAGTGAAGCTACCAGATGTGAATGTGTCTGACTGTAAGACAGTAGAGTAAGTGTGCTCAGTCACACTACTCACACACACACACACACACACACACACACACACACACACACACATACACACACACACACAGCTCTGATCT
>OOFC01050192.1:29932-67195 GCA_900323345.1 Pseudochromis fuscus | reverse complement strand
CACACACACACACACACACACACACACACACACACACACACACACACACACACACACACACACACACACACACACACATGCACACACACACACAGCTCTGATCTGTTCGTTGCAGTACAAGAACAGTGCTACAGTGGGGTCTTTGTGGCTTCCTGGGTCCTGTCAAAGACTGTTAGTGAGGCTGTCACATCACAGAAGTTCCTCATTCCTCCTCCCTACAGATAACCCTGCTATTGTAGCAGGCCTCATTTTTCTGTGACGGGGGCTCAATGGGCTCTATTGTACCCCATCATCCATCCACTCATTTGTAGGTTATTTCTCTACGGCCAGCCAAGAAGATGAACATACTGTACCATAACTGCTGTTGAACAAAAGAAAGTCATAAGGGGGAGAATTTGATCTAATTTCTGTCAAAATCCATTCAGTTAAAATTCAATTCAATTCAATAATTTCCTTAGTTTTTACATTTTTATATTGTTCACTTCATTTTACGACCACAGTCAATGTGATGACAATGAGATGAGAATGAGAATTCCCAGGGCTTCTTCAAAATTTCAATGACAGCAGTCTAATCAAATGGATAGATTGTTTTAAATGAAGCAGTTGCTTTATATCCTCTTCTCTTCTCTCTTGTCATCTTGTCATTTTTGCATGAAGTGACAGCAGGGGATGTGTAAAAAAAGAGCAAGGTCACCCATGGGAACCCTTCAGCGGCATGTTGCCATTTCACCCAGCATCAGCAGTACTTCTACTCTAAAAACAAAAGCAGACTGTTCACATGCTCAGTTAGACCAGTGCTTCTCAAACCTGTTTTTTTTTTTTTTTTTTCTGCGGCGCCCCCTTTAAAGAATGAAAAAGTTTCAGGTCCACCCCATCCCAACAAAATTCCAACAAATGGGTCAACATTTTTACCTTCAATGAAAAAGGTCAAACTTGCAACAATTCCTCTTTAAAACTCATAAAAATAACATAAAATGTTCAATCACATATTTTACAATAGTAATAATATAGTTCTTTAAGTGCAAAGAAAAAAATAATTTTGGCAGCAAAGATGAATCAGTGAGTTTGTGCTCACTTAGGAGTGTCACAGTATTACTTCCTACAATCACCCTTTTATCCACTTCACACCTTTTCAACACAAGAACAATAAAGTGCAACCTGAGCAAAGAACAAAACAAAGTGCACAGACAGGTCTCTGGTCATCTGGGACCACATCAGCAGTGAAACCCAGAGCAAGACATGCCTCGTCAGATTTTCTCATCTTGGGTTTTGGCGTTTGGTCGTAGTCCTCATTTGCGTTTGTTCTGGTTGTACCTGACACGTTTCCTATTTTCCTTTTTGCCCCTGTCATGTATTTCTCTATTTTACAGACAGACTCTCTGATCTGTCCCTGTGTCCCCAGCTCATTTTGTTTATTGCAGGGGTCAAACTCATTTTAGTTCAGGGGCCACATGCAGAACAATTTGATCTCAAGTGGATCAGACCAGTAAAATATCAGCATAATAACCTATAAATAATGTCAACTCCAAATCTTTCCAAGTACATTATGAAAATGTTTACATTTAATGAACTATCCTTTCCCAAACATTTTATGAACCTGAAATTTCTTAAGAAAATATAGCATTTATATGAGATAAAGTTTCAGGATGTGTGATTTTTGTTCCCTCCCCTTTTTTCTGCTAAGAAACAGTTTTCATTTGGAACTGCTTCATCCTGTCTCTGCTTTGGGTCCAACCCAGGGCTCATCCATACCGGTAATCCTGATCACCTGAACTGACTCACGACACCATACAAACTAAAGTGGGAGCTTTTCTGGAAGAAGGATAAGTTATGCCCCTGCCTTGCAAATGTATAAATTTCATACTTCAAAAATATATAAACATTATGGCAAGTTGCAGGAAATGTCTTTTATGTAATTTTTAGGCCCGTAGTCAACCAAAGAAGAACTTGGTTGACTAAAATCACACCCACTCAACAACCCACTGGACATATGAAAACGAAAATTTCTGAAAATGTTAATATATAAATACACACACCACCACAGCACAATAAGTATTTATAATTATATACACAATAACTGCAGATAACTATTTTAGTCTCACTTTTTAACAACAACAACAAATGGGACCCATTTGTTCCAGCTCAAACACAACGCTGCACATACTGATCAGCTGATCAGTGTGATCAGCTGATCAGCTGGGGCCACATCCAGCTTCGTCGAGACCGTCTATAGAAGTGATCGGGGTATAGCTTGTGCTGCCTGCTGTTATGACGACTGTTTTAACTTTGTGTCTATTAAACCATGTGATTACTGCATCAGAAATATAGACATTTTGTGATCACTGAGCTGGTGGCTTGGATTGGATTTTGGCAATGACTTCTGGGAATGTTACATGTTGGAGTTAGATGTTGTTGTTTAGTAATGTTGTGTTCATGTCACCGAATAGTAATGAAGGACGAGCTTTGTCACCATTTGTTGCTGAAAATTTGCCTCCTCCTTGTGCGAATGTGACCTGAAAGGTGTTAACCCAAGTAAAATTCTACACTTTGCCAACTCATCCCACGGGCTGGATTGGACTGTCTGGTGGATTATTGTGTCAAATGAGTCTGTGTCCTCCACCATTCATATTAGTTCTGTGTGTGCACTGCAAAAAAAAAAAAAAAAAAGGCAAGGCCGTTCTCGTACCCCCCGACATGCCATCACCTCCCCATAGGGGGCGGGACCCACTGAGTGAGACCAAGACGTCACAGAGAAGCCACAGAATTAGATTAATACTCCAAGTTCAAGACACAACTCTCTCTCAGGAACAAGTGCATGTCATGCATCAGTTTGAAGAGATTTGTTCAGTGAGTTTCATCTTGCAGTCTGCACATCATACAAAAAACACAGACTCATTGCCAGTGAAAATGAATATGTAAGACTGACTGGGCGATCACACTGAACTCGGTGCTAATTTGCTGTGTGACGGGATAACATAGTAAGTGAATGGGAAGACGCAAGTGGACACAAAATCACATCCACTCACGCTGGGCAACACGAGTGGATGTGAGATTTGCATCACAGGAGTTGAAAAAGTTTTAACTTGAGCAACAAACTCACATCACGTGGTTTCGCTGTCATTTACCAAAACAGCACACTTTGATTGTACACAGTAAATTATCTTCGTGGATTGGAAACGTTCAAACGTTTCAAACCAGTCCGAACAAGTTTGAACCCAGAATCTGATCCTGAATCTGAAAGCAGACAACACCAACATTCACCAGAAAGGTCAGAGCAGGATGTTTGTGTTTGGTACATTTCACACATTACCAGCACATTGGGGCACATAATGGTGGATTCAGAATTTTCACAAGCCGGATGTAAAAGGCTTTCTATGTATGCCCATATGTACATGTGTATGTGTAGGAAATACTTAAAAACAGTGGAAAGTGTTGCCGTAATACCAAATGTAACATAGCTAGTAAAACGTTAACGATTGTACAGTATCTCTGTGCACCTGCAGGTATTAATTTGCTGCACTACATGAAATAAATAATGTAACACTATTCAGGAGAGGAGAATTGGAGAACACGTTCAGTTACTGAGATGACCATAATCGGAGTCTTGTTTTCAAACAGCTATGAACAAGCCAACAGTCAGACGTCACACTTTCAGCCTTCTGAACAGATCTGTGAAATGGAGCGTTTTCAGCAGGCTGCAGTCTGAGCACTTTTCTTGCAGAGATTACTTAAACATTGATTCCTCTCATGGTTTGACCATGTGAAGTATGAACACCTGACATCGTAAAACAGAAAACATGGAAAGCATAACAGGTTCTCCTTAAGCTTAAGATATTATGTTCATATAATCTCCCCCAATAACAAAGTGCACATGCTGTGGTTTTACAGAGAGTTAAGTGACTTTCCCCTACTTATCGCACAGAAAGATGCGTGATATTCATCGTCTCAATGAACTCTCAGCAAGAAAGGGAAGAAGCACATGTTCCAAAATCTCAGGCTACTCCATTACAGTGCACAGTTGTGTGTTGAAAATCTTTGCTTCATCTTGATTGGTCTTTTTCCAAACACAGTGAAAAGGAGAGAAAATGTCTACTGCTGTCTATTGGGACATTTCAATGGGAGGCGTTCTCCCGCAGGCATGTGGACGTCCACAGGGAGGTCATTATCTTTGTAGTCTGACTGTCACTTAATTAACAGTCTTCTGATTAGGGAATATATCATCAGGTCTGGAGCTGTTCCCCGACACCTCTCTACACAACATTGGGTCATTTCATGTGGAGGCCGGAGGCAGGAATTCCACACACTTTGCCCACAGACGTGATTTCACAACGTACACATGTAGTTTGGAAATGTGTGCACAAAAGAGTGCAGTCCCTGTTTCTTGCATACAACACAAAAACAAAAAAAAACCAAACAAAAACTCCTGCTTTCTTTTTTCTCTCTAATATATACACATGGGACTTCCAGACAGTTGCTGCAATGCAACAGACAGTATGCTGTAGTCCAAAGATCTTTATTATGTAACGAATGGATCATTTTCTTTCACAGAGGGAGGAACAGATCTGTCAGACTTCACAGTGTTAAAAGGAATATGATTTGATGATCCTATCAGTGCGGCAATCATTCGTCTGCACTTTCCAAAGACTGTTACAAATTTCAACTGTAAAAACATCCACCTCACGAGAATTTAGAGGTTTACGGTATTAAAAAAACAAAAACAAAACTTGTGATACATAACTATGATTGTGATCATAGTTTAAAGAAACCAATGTTAACTAAAATGGGAAGTGAACAGCTGTGTTTGTTTATCTAGCCCATCTAGCAGACCTTGCCTTTATTCTCATTTAAGGGGAACATTTTATTCAACATCCTGGGAAATATGCTTAGTTGCTGAGAGATCAGCTGGTTCTAGAGAAAATGTGATGGTGTAGAGTCAGCAACCTGCAAACTGGAAACAGGGGAAAAACTGCTCGCTAGACTCTGTTAATGGACTATATCGTAAATGTGATCGGTTGTCATGCAACTAGAGGAGACTCCAGGTAGCACCGGTCCAAGAAAGAGTCTGGCACATTACCCCTGTAATCAGGTGGTTTAATGGGGGTTACACAAGATCTTCAACATTAATTAGTGAGTGAAAAATGTGACACGGTATGATAGTGGTTTAGAAATTGACTTCAAAATATGCTGAAGTACATGGTGTGTTTGTTACTGATAAAGGATAAATATGCAGTGACAAAAAAAATCTATATGCTGATGCATGCTGCACACAAAACAACTAAGGAAACAATTCATTATGTAAATAGTCAGCACAAAAACATGATCTAATAACTGAAAAGTGTAACAAAACAGCAGGGCTGCTTTACTTCTACTGTTATTTGGTCTCTTCTGTGTATGTTTCCTCCTTCTCGAGGTTTGGAGAGTTTACCCTGACCTAATACATACTTTTATATCTCTCTCTCCAATACTCTGCTTAACCCATATTCTAGTCTAAAGGAGGCCGATGCTTCTAGCCCCTCACTCCAGACCTTCCTCTGTATTCATCACTTGATTTATGACAGATCACCAACATCCTCTTCATCAGGCTTTCCTCTTCCCCCGTGACACTCAGTCAAACGAGGCCTACTGAGGCAGCCAGCATCAGCAAGACCTCTGCTTTGGCTCCTCTCATCACTCTTCTGGACTGACAGCACCACCTCGCCCTCCTCTTCCTCCACCTGGCTCTAACCTTGCAGCTTCCTGTGGCAATTTTAGGGGACAAAATTGCCTCAAGGTACCTTTGAGCGGTGAGTTTACAGCAGGCCATCCACTCAGATCTTTCAGACAGCTGTACGTGAGGCTGGGATCAAAGGGGCATCTCGCTGACTCCGCTGAGAGAAGCAAAGAGTGGTGTGCAATAAGCCTGGCTTATAATCTCACACCTCACGCAGCACCGTCAGATGAACTCTCTTCACTTATATAACTGGCATGTGGAGGGTTACTACAGTGGGAGGATTCAGCAACAGAGGAGCATGATGGGCCACTGTGTTGCTGTGTTTTCCGTCTGTCTGCTTGGCTGGCTGGCTGGCTCCAGGAGCTATGCAAAGTTAAACAGGCAGTGGTCTCACATGCCCAAACGTCTCTGTGCACACTTCATTTCACCTCATTTTAGCAGCGTGCCCACACCGGGACAGAGGTCTGTCATAAGCAGCTTAAAGGGATGAAGTCAAAGGGAGGAAGGTGGAGTGGAGAGGAGAGGGGGCAACAAGAAGACAAAAAATCCAGGAAGGTGATTAGATTTGTGTTTTTGATGTTTGCATGACTTCAAGCAAATTAAAGTATTCCCAGGCAATGTTCAATTATTTCTAACTGCGTGTCTTTTAAGAAAGAGAGAGACACAAGCACACACACAAATGCAATGTGAGGATAGTGTGTAGATGGTACACGTTTGTTCATGTTTCAACTACAATACTTCTGCAGCCTGCAAGTAAAGTCTTTAGTGCATGTATTCTAAATATTTTGGTGTGAAAAAATGAACTAAAATCATTGGTATATGAGGTTATGAGTAATTACGATTCAATTTTATGTGAAAAAAATAAGCTTAAATTTGTTTCCAGCAACACTACAAGCCACATGTGCATAGCTCACAGCCACAGCCCCTCGACAATAAGGACTACAAATATTCCCTCGTATGATCATAGCATGACACATTTCCAGCCCACTGATCTCACAACTACACAGAGAGACATCTGCCTCCGCATTAAAGTTAACTAACCATATGCTCTCCTCTCGTTTGCCCTCCAACCCCCTCCCCTCTGTCTATTACCACACAGGAGATGGAGAACTGACCTTCCTCCTCTAAAGTAAAAGGCAAGCTCAGTTTAACTCAGCAGATCTGGAGTGGGTGGGTGGGGGTGAGTCGGAGTGTGTGAATTAGCAGCAGCATCAACAGCAGTAGAGTCAGGGCTGCTGTGAAAATGTGAGGGGAGAGATGTCCTGATCCCAGAGAGAGAGTGAGAAGAGGTGGTGAGAGGAAGGAGGTCTTTTACCCTGCAGGTGCTGAGTCATGTTGTTGCCTTTATTTTTCTGTGTCCTTAGCTTTTTGTTTTTCAAATCTTCAGAATCCAGTTGTGTGGTTTTGTCTTTTTCCTGCTGTCTCATAGACCTCTACTACTGGCTCCTCTCCATTTCACATTTTATTCTTCTACTCTGTCTTTAATGAGCAGTCTATGGCCCATGCCTCTGTTCTATCATTAATGTGGTCTGTGCAGAATGAGACAGCTGGAGAATGAACTCACAGACACACACACACACACACACACACACACACACACACACACACACAACATCCCATCTGAGTCCTCACTTAGCATCTGGCTCAGACAACATGTCTGCAAGGCCTCATAATAAGAGAGTATTCATCCATCCATCCAAAGTTTGCACCAAATTGATAGACAACTGTGTATGTGAAGCTTGATTTCGGCTGAATGCTACTGTCAGCATGACAATATTAGCATGCTGATGTTTACCAGTGGTACATGTTCATCATGGTAGATTACTGTTTTAGCATGGCGACATTTTCTAATTAGCACTTAGCACAGCTGAGGGAACTTTTTTGCTTATTTGGTGATAAACTGAAGCATGGGAAAAACTGAAAGTGCAGACTTGCTGTTGGAGTCGATTGTAAAGTCAAATGATGAAAGTTACCGGCCTAAAACTCCTCCTGAAGGGGCTGCGAATGCATGTACTAAATTTCTCAGCAATCCAACCAACAGCTGTGTTGACAATTCAGACAAATGTGAGTTTCATGATGGTGCTACATAGAGGAAAATTCAAGATCATTTATCATTTGGGTACATGAATGATTCTCAGATATTATGCGAAGATAAATTTTTGTTGAGATAAAAATGCAATTTTCTTTTCTTTTTTTGGTACAAGAACACACTGAGGCTTATGCTTCTTCATTGACTGTGACCCTGAGAGCAAGACAGTCTTCCTCACATTTTGAATTTGACCAACATGTTTGATCAATAAGCCTCACCAGGATTTTTTCCCTGTCAAAACGTAGTCCATCTTGTATTTTATATGGTATTTTCATTCCTGAATAAATCTTGCAAAACTGAATCCTGACAGTTTCTGTATCATCAGAGCATTTTTGAGTTGTTTATTGTTCCCAAATGAGCTGGATACTTTCACATTCTTTTTATTCTGATCTAGGGTTTCCCCTCTGCTCTGCAGGTCCTCTGAGCTCCATGCCGCTCAGGTTGGAAGCTGCTCTTGTAAATGATGTGCATTTCGTATTCACCCCCTCTCTCTTTACTCTTACCTGTTTCACATGCAAAACTACATCCGGCACAAATGCAGGCAAACACGGTTTCTACTAGAGAGAAACATGTTTTCAACTTATATCTAAAAAAACAAGTGTGACTCAAGTGGACTGTGTTGTTCTCTGCTTGTGGGAGGGTCCGTCTAATCCCAAGCTTGTTGTCAAATCATGTCTGCATAAAAGTGAAGTCGTGTTTTTTGTCGAGCCAGAACTCGGCCAGGCATATTTAATTATTGAAAGCAGCAGAAAACTGTAACGAAGGGAACGTATTAGCAACTGAAATTAGGTGGAAGCCGACCAACATGCTCAGGCAGTCAGGAACACGATACAAAAACCTGGGCTCTCATCTCCCACTGTCGCTTACATCTGCCTCAGACCTAATGGCACAGTCTGTTTTGCTTTTCAAAATGTCACACTAAGGCACCATAAACATAAGCAGCTCACAAAGTGCACTGGGAAATACACTAGCAGTCACTGTAAGTGGAAAATGCAGCAGCCAGACCTGAAACAGGCTCCACTAAGGGCTCCACTTTAAATACTGTTTACTCAACACCGCGTAACAAATTCTGTGCATTATTGTAACTACTGAGCTCATCAGGCATTCCTTTTGATGTTTAATGAGTCTACAATGAACAAAAAGAGCTGAGTCATCCTTAACCCAGTGCCATACTCCGCAGCTTTGCCATTAATAGTGTCAGTCACCAGAGAATGATGAGAGAAATATGGGCTATCACAGTCATCTTCCTCAACAGTGACAGATAGGAGTCAGGCTACAAAGTCCTCATTAATGCAGGCCATCGCAGAGCAGAGGACCAGAATGGGGGAAATCTCTTTCTTACTGTTTCTCTCTTTCTCTTTGAGACGTTTAAATGACTGACAGATTGACAGAGGAAGGATAATATTATTAAATCAACCACACGCACAGCCAGACAAAGATAAGCCTGAAATAGAACTGTAATTGTTGCGGTAGTGATGAGATGTACTAGCCTTGTTGTTTTCAGACAGCAGCCGCCTCACCAGATTTTTGCAGAGAAAGGAAGTGAAAGCGAGCACGACTGTGGGTGCGTCACAGTGAATATTGTGAGAATTGTGTGTGTCACTCAGCACTCTCTCCTCCTTTGTTGTGATGATTATTACAGCGTGTTGTCGTGAAAAGTAACATCCCAAGGTTTGGACCGAAGGACAAGTCACTCTGGACGTGTTCATCGTCATATAAAGACTGAACAAAAGGTGCATCTCGGCATCTAATTCTACTCTTCAGGGAATTAGTCTTCTTCCACTTCCTCTTTTATCATCGTGGTTTCTCGTTGAAGGTTGTCATTTCCGTGCTGCCTGAAATGCCAGTCCATCGCCTCCAATACCATGCATTATATTGTTGAGTGAGCAAAGAGCATCCTGGGGGCAACAGGGTATTTTATGAAAGTGCATTGTGCTAAGAGAGCATACAGCACTCATACGTTTCACAGCACAACCCCCCCCCTCCGCCTTGCTGCCGCTTACATTTCAAACAGACTACCTGATTGTTGCATGTTGGTCCCAAGTCTTGACCGTACAAATAACCTAAAAGACCTGGCAGGTTTTTAGCATCACCAAATATGACTAGAGAGCACAACCCTCCGCTAAGACATAATCCAGCTGTACTGGATCACGTTGTTGACCCTTTACAGGAGATGGGGATTTTCTGGGATTTCTGGATTTTGTTCAAATATCATCTCATTCTTTGATGTTGCCCAAAATTTGAGCATTTGTTACCATGGTAATACCAAACCTTGCAAAAAATGTGGGTATGTTGGATGAATGTTCAGTTAGTTTTTTTTGTAATGTTGCTAATAAACAGGGTGAATAGGCTAAAACTAAACTTCCTTGGTGGAGGTAATGTCCAAAAATGTCTTTGACCTTTGAGCAATTCAATGAAAGAGGGATTTTTATTCTACATCTGAAAGAATCTGGAATCATCACATCATCCACAGCCCTTTAGAAACGTCTTTTTTTTTTTTTTTTTTTAATTTATGAAATTAATCTGCAGCTTCCTTTTGTAATTTTCATTCATTTTTTATGAATGTCAGAATACAACTGGCAATGCACAGTACATACAGTCTGTTGCTATATGGATGTAATTGTAGTATGCTTCTTCCAACTCATATAAATATCATTATGCAAGGATTTTATGTAAACTAAGTTTTACATAATATACAGAAGAGGAGGAGGGAGAGAAAAAAAGTTGAGTAAACCCAAAGTAAAATGTGGAATTTCATGAACATCTGTACATTTAATGTTCAGCAGCTGTGTGTATTCAGAGAGTGCGGTGTACAGTGTGGCTGAAGGAGCACTGAGGTGAGAAGTTCATGATGAGATATCTCGAGGATAATGATGGCAATTCCAATAACTCGCCTCGCTCGCTGCACACCCACTTGCTCACTGTGCAGAATCTTAATCCTGGGCTCTAATCCTGCTGACTGAGAGGACCCAGAGAGCCATTTATAACAATGTGAGTAATAAAGAAGACAGCACAATGTACATCCCCACAGTGTTTATGACAGGACACACAGATTACATCGGCTCTGACACTGAAAATAACTACAGTGTAACAGAGCCATATCCCAGGCCTTGTTGCTTTATGCTACAAGCTGCCAATAAGTCTCAACATGTCGATGTCTGCCTCTTGTGTATTTAGCCAAAATTTGATTCCACACACATCACATCACATCTTCATACAGTTTGTTTGTGACGAAGCTCTGACCTCCTGCGTTGTTAATAAGTGTGCTGAAGCCAATAATGTAATAACAGCCGATAACGTAATAAATTTGCCCTTTTTGAAATGTAATAGGCCAATAACGTAATAACTGGCCAATAAAAGTCCTGAACCAACAACGTAATAATTTTTGGCCAACAACGTAATAATTTATTACGTTATTGGCTGCTTATTACATTATTGGCCTGGTAGAACAAAAAAAACTTTGTAAATGTAATAACTGAGCCAATAACATAATAAATCATTACGTTATTGGCCAAAAGTTATTACATTATCGGTTCAGGACTTTTATTATGTTATTGGCCAGTTATTACATTATTGGCCTATTACATTTCAAAAAGGGCAAATTCATTACGTTATCGGCAAACAACACAAAAAAAGTAAAAAATTCAGACTTATACATTATGACAAATAGTAATATGATCCATATGAAGTCTGACCTTAAAGGAAAGGGTTGGTCCCTTTTCGTAGTCGATGCCGGATGTGTCTTCCACGATGATGGTCACTTGTGCTTCGTTCAGGACGGTTTGAGGAACCACCCGAAGGACTCGGCTCGGCCCCACCAGCCTCAGCTTGAATTTAGCATTAGCTCCCTGAAAACAGGTAAATGCAGTATAATGGAGAAATCACACAAATAAGATCAACAGCAATCAAATGGAAAGTTCATCAGACTCCAGATGACTTCAGGTAACCCGCTACTAGGGCTGCAACAATTAATCTACACTGTCAACAGAAACTGATACTGAAAATAGTCACCAAGGAATTTAATTGACGACTATTGTCACCAAGTCTGGGACCATCTCACCATAAATAGAGTTAAAAAAAAGATAGTTTTCCTGTTGTTGTTTTAATTTATTTTGAGTTTATATCAACACTGAGCACTGTACCTGTCCTTGATTGGAAATGGGAAATTTTGTATTCACGTTTTGTATCAGTAGCAGCTCATCTCAGCAGCAAGGTTGATCAAAAGGTGTATTTCTGAATGAAGTATCCATCATTCTTGTCTTTATTACAAATTTGCAAATAATTTAAACAAACTCTGATAGCTGATAGTGAAATAAGAGCCATTTAATAATCATGCGATTCATAATTAGTCGACTAATCGTTTCATAATCCATGACTCATCAAATATCAAAATAGTTGTTAGTTGCAGCCCTGCCTGTTACATAATGTCATGTTAGACATCAAAGCAGAAAGGAGAAACATAATGGAAACAATTTTTTATCCTAAATTAATGAACAGATGTGCTAAACATTTTTTAGTGGTGTTGCATAACTACACGCACTTGTAGCTGGTCGGCAGATATTTATGCAATGTTGTACCCAGAGCTATTATCAGGCAGACAAACACATTTAAAAAGAAAACACTTCTCTTTCTGTTTTACTAGAGCCCCTGCTGGTTAATCTGAGAGTGAGGTTACCTGATCAGAGTCATTGACTGTGATCTTAAATCCTCGGAGGATCTCTCCTGCAGGTGGATGCTCGTACATGGTGACCTCAAACTTGCTCTGTGGCCCATTTTCTCCATAAAAGGTGGGAGGATGGTTGTTGAGATCCACCACCCGGACCGTCACTGTGGTCACGTCGTAGTCCAGCAGCTGATTGTTTGGTCCCACCTCAGATGCCTGATCAACACATTGAGTAATAACAGTAAATATATTGAAAAGTATATTTACTTTTCAATTATTAAGAATAATTTCCCAGAAGTGTGAATGAATTTTTGTTACCTTGACTTTAATTTCATACAGTTCACTTTTCAGCAGAGTTGGATGTGTTGTCAGGGTGATGCATCCACTGGTGCTGTTGATGTCAAACACACCATCGCTACCTAAGAAGACAGAGTGATGTCTCTTTGTTTGTAAAGTGTCTTCAATGCAGTAACAACTTATGTGCTGTTGTAGTTCTTACCGTCCACAATGGCATAATGAATGGGGTTAGGGTTGCCTTGATCACCATCTTTAGCATACACCGTGAATATTTCAGATCCCTGGAGGTAAAAAAAAAATATTTAAAGTGTGTAAACAAGAGCAACAACACAATTAACCTGATTGGTGAGAACCGGACTCACAGGAACTGAGACTTCGTAGATGTAGCCAAAGTACGGCGTTCCTACGAAGGATGGAGGCATGTCCTGGGCGTCGATGACATTGATTGTTATTGTGGCTGTGGAGGTCAACACTTGGTGCTTCCCCTTGTACTTTCCACCTCCATCCTGACGAAACAAAGAGTTACCACATTTTTTGTTGAATATTAACTACAGATTTAGTGGCTTACTTAAAATAACAAAGATATTTATTTTACAGTTGGAAGTACATGGAAATGTGATCTTTGACCACATGGATGATCGTTTTTTACCTGGTAAGAGCAGCCAGATGTATTTCCTTAAATAGCTCGATAATAGTAAAACATATGGGTAGCTTATACTTGAATTAGTTCAAATCAGTCAAAACTTGTGGTTTAGTGGTTAGATGATAATTTCCCAGCTGTGAACTTTAAAATAATTGCAAAGGAAGAAATTTGGAGTTTTATTTTTGTGGTTTTGCTTCAGTGAGATTCATTTGTTTGTATTTATGAATTTACATTTTCAGTCTCTGATATTTATTTATTTATTTATTTATTTATTTATTTTACCTAAGTCTTACTAAAGACAGGTACATCAGCTGATAAAATCAGCTGTGTTGGCTACAGAGACACACAGACCTGAGGCCAATGAAATAAACTAGTGTTCTCCATTAATCACAGCAGAGAGGATTACTCTCACTTTCACCAAGCCAGCTCATTAAATATTTACCAGCTTTTAACAGATCTTATTTAGAAGATCACTAGAATAAATGTGTTAAAACCAATACACTTTGTACAAGGCCTTTGGGGTAATTATAACTTAGTAATTTGTATAGTTTTATATTGATTTCATGTAGTTTTTCTGCTTCGATTTGATTAATGCTCCTTGTTTTGATCTTGGCATTTTCATGTGTAGTAAAATACTTCACAACATGGATGGATCTGAAACTTACAACACTTTAGGACAGTGGTCCCCAACCACGGTCCGTGAGGCATTTGTTACCGGGCCGCACAGAAAGAATAAATAATTTATAGATAAGATGTTTTATTTTGAAAAGCGAGATAAGATGTTTTATTTTGAAAAGCAATCGGATTCTCTCCGACCTAACCTTCGTCTGTGCCCCTCGACACGTCAATACTTGTCTCGGTCACGTGATCAGATATAGGTTCGTAAACTAGCATAAACGAGTGAAAAACAAACGTCTTTGGAGAGCTTCTTTGCAAAGGGGAAACATTAGTTTTTTTATGCCGGTGGTGTTATTTTATTTTTGCAGTGTTTGTCTGTGAAATTACTGCCTACATTAACCTGGCCCGTGGTGCAAAAAAGGTTGGAGACCCCTGTTTTAGGATATAGAAATGTGGCAGGAAAATAAACAAATATGGACAAAACCTAAATATACACCCTAAAAATGTATTACAGCTCTGATCTAGGTGACTATTGGACTCACTACTTGCTGTAATAATTTAATCCAAGATGATTGGGCATAAAAACAATAAAATGTTGAGTAAAAATGTAAGAAAATTAAATAAAAATGACAAAATGCTGAGTAAAAACAGTCCATCTTAGTCCAATATTCACCCAGTGACCTCTCACCTTTGCTACTACTGTCACAAAATGTGTGGGCGTGGTCTCATAGTCCAAAGTCTCTCCAGGTTTGACTCTGAGGATCCCGCTGTGTCCATCAATGGTGAACTTGGCGAATGGGGAGGTCTGATAACACAGAGAGAGACACAGTGTATAATAGCAGGAGTGTTTTTCTTCAATTTCCAGCAATCGAGCTAATTTCAGCTCAGTATTAATTCTCACCCTGCTTCACAACAACCTTCAGGAGTTTTATCTCACAGCTGACTCATGAACGGTAACAACCACTGTGCTGTCAGCTGTTGGCCCGCACCAAACCTAAGCCCTTATTAAGCCTTCAATGCCTTGCTCAAATGTAATTGAAATTTAATCCACTAAAGTAACACCATTTCCAGACTGCTCTCTGGTATGAGATTAATCTTTCCCCTTCACATACTGTCCCATCACTCAAATGCCCTTTTCCCCACCCACCCACCACATGGCAGCACAGATCTAATGATGTCAGCCCGACCTCTGGTCTTACCCCCTGACTGTCAGGGCCGCACCAAACCAATTTACAAGCATCAATGTGTGGCTAACGATGATGTAATATTGACTATAGTTTTAATGTATTGGATCACAAAGTGTCAATAAGACAGTAGAGGAGCATCAATAAAACATAAAAAGGGAACTTGTTCAGGATTGTAAATAAGGTTTTGGGATGTGAGAGGATAAACGTGCTGGCTGACTCGAGGGTATTAAAAGGTCTGAAGATGTAGGCTGTAACCAAGCTATAAGGGGATCTATATGTGATTAGTAAACTCTTACAACCACAATACAATTGGATGGCATGTGCAAAGAGGCTAAAAAAAGCTTTACCTGTCCTAGTCTAGATTACAGTAGGTCACTTTCTGTGCACGTGTTGAATGTAACGGTGTAGCTGGAGATTTTTCTGCTAAAAATAGATTCTGTATTTGAGCTAGATGAAACAAGAGCATGAATGTTTTTAGTCCCGATTACAACTGTGCTTGAAAATCTAATTCAGAATAAAAAGAAACACGAGTTTGTGCTTTAAATTCAACACAAAGCCTCTCGTGTGTTGTTGAAACTCGACTGTAGCCGTGAGCAGCCTTGTTTTAATTTTAAAAATATCCATCCAGGCACCAAGAAAGTGGATTTAAAGTTTCCAGGGTCACAGCGGTGCATCATCTGCATAACAATGAAGCTGTGAAGTTACCTGCAGATAATATGAAACACTTCCTCCTGAGCCCATGTCTTTATCCACTGCCTGGACTTTGTAGATGCTACTTCCAGGAGCAGTGTCCTGTTATAGACACAAACAACTTAATTACACTTTAATCTAAATTATCATCACTTGTTTGATTGTTGATTGCACATGTGTTTATTTGACCAGACTGTACCTCGGGAATGTCAATGATGAAAGGCAGGTTTAGAAATTCAGGTGGTTCATCATTGGTATCGGTGACAAACACTCTCACTGTCTCAACAACCTAACAACACAACAAACAACAAAATACAGAGAGCTGCATTCATTTGAATTGACTTCATTCTACACACTTATCCAGGGAGAAATCAGTAACAAAGTAACCACAAAAATATCATTGCACATTGTGCTTCCTGCTTTCTTCTTACTATTTTTTTCACAAATAGATCATAGTGACATATAAAAATATAAAAATCTGTATGTTATGAAACCAGCAGTGACAAATTTTCTGCACAATCAATAAAAACTTACTTTATTGCGACCATCTGTTATGCTCACATGCACCGAGATTTCATCTTGTTTCTACAAAAACAAAAATATCATTATCACTTTCAGCCACATGTTTTATCTTTTCCTTTTAAAATCTGAATTATCTTCATGACCAGGCTCACCTCTCTGTCCAGCTCCTGAATCAGAGTCACATATCCAGACTTGGGGTCCACCCTAAAATACTCTGTGGATCCCTTTTCAAAAGTCAAACCATATCGTACAGGATCGTCCTCTGGATCTGTGCCATTCAGGATGTATATCTGTGTTCCTGTGAGGACAAGTCACACACAACCTGATGTTCACCTTATTCACTGAAATCCTACAGCAAAGGTGCAAAAGCCTTTGTGTAATTTCTCAGCATGTAAACGGCACATTCAGGTCAGAGCAGCCACCACCCATATTGTTTTCTTCACGTAAGTCTTGATGTACGTCACAATCCAGGAGGTATTACAGTGATTAGCCGGAGACTCAATAACGTGTGATCATTTCATCATTACACTTCGACACTTTACACCACACATCTAAAACTCACACCGGAGTTACCCCAAAAATATATCAGTGTAAAAATGATAATTTAACTGCATGGGAGACTCACCAACAGGCGTATCCTCAGAGATGCTGAACAAGGCCATATTCCCGTTTGTGCTGCTGGGACCATTGTCATAAAAATATGGAGCATAGTCTGATTGCCCTAAAACAGATAAACATGCTCCAAGTTATTTCACCAGAGGAGAATTAATTAATTCACAAGCTGATCTATTAGGAAGCTACTTCAAACAATATGTCCAAGTGACAAATGTGACAAAAATCACTTGGATTTGTTTCTATTTTATTCTATCTCTAAAAGAAATGTTTATGTAACATCAACTATTAACAAAGAACTGTTGCACTCACTTGCTAAAAGGGCAGGGATCGAACGCAGGGAGGAAGAGGAAGGAGATGAATGACAAATATATTTGAAATTAAAGGTTCTACTATTAAATACAAACAAGAATTACACATTGAAACAGCATGAGCAGTCTACACTAAGATGGACATGCCCTCTGTTAGAGGATTAACAAGATAAGAGCAAGGCAAGAAGTCTTAACCACACACACACACACACACACACACACACACACACACACACACACACAAAGACGAGAGGGGGAAAAAAACAAAGCCTTACCCAAGGTGAAGTGAAGCAGGAGGAGAAACAGTAAAGCATGCGTTTTCTTTTCTTTCTTCATCCTGGTGGGGAGGTAAGGCTTGGCTGGCTCATGTGGAAGGCTTGGTGGAGGGAAAGCGAGCGCTGAGTGTCGTGCCCTTCTGGAGGCGTCTCAACAGGCTCAGGAGGAGGAAGAGGCTGGGACAGATTCTCAGGCACTAATCCAGTGACGCATCCCTTCCCTCCGCAGACATCTTCTGCCACACTGCTCTCATTCTGCCTTCCTCCTGGAAAAACTACACGTGGAGTTTTCAGGCTTTCGCACAATATGGTGCGAACATCACACCTCAGCACACATGTGAGAGAATACACACGAGACTCAGCCTCCGTGATGAAATCAAAGACTTAAAATAAAGTGCTTGAAATGAGTGGTCCTCTCAGTGTTTTACTAAAGAAACCCCCCCTCTCTGATTGTGTGTTACACATTTGTTTCTCTTTGGTTATTTGTCAGGACACATGGCACATTTGGCTCCTCTAAGAACTCATTAGTCACGCAAAGCGAGTCCCAGTGGCCTAAGCTTTCAGCGGACACTCTCTTTGGCAGCTCAACACAACACAGCGCAAACCTCAGCTGAACTTCTGGATCCCTGATGCACTTACAGCCAACAGGCTTTCTCCGGCCTCTGCGGTCCCCTATCCCCAGGAAACCCAGTGACCTGCAGTCACAGCTGAGGGGGATGTTCTGCAAACAGTCATCAACGTGCACTAGTTTTGTATTTTTAAGCTGCTGCGCATTCACCACGAGGAGGTGAAATTGTAAGACATCCTCCTGGTGTGAACCACCATCAGCAGCAGGTCACAGCCAATAGTTCGAGAGACGTCCAAAAATAAACTGCTGATCTGATTTTTTTTTTTTATAAAAGTGGCACTGTGTGAAAACCAGAGTGAGGTTTTGATCCTGTGACCTTGATATCAGTCAAGAGTCAAACACGTCTTAATAGTTGTTGAAGTGTTTTGCACCTTCCTAATTTATTTCTCTTAAATCACATTTGTTTCCTAGTGGGTGTCACACTGACATGTGTGAACTGTACTGACTCACACTGATCACAGTGCATGTGCTGCCTGCAGCCACAGGTATAAAAATACCCTGAATTTTACACATTTAAGGCAGACAAACATACCATATTTTCCGGACTATTGAGTGCACCTGTCTATAAGCCGCTATTGAATTTATTTGAACAGTTTCATGTGGTCCACTCTGACTGGGTCTGATGTGACGAGGCTAAATGTATCGATGGCACGGAGCTTGCTAGCTTGTAAAAAGCTAACGAACTTCATGCCGCCGATACATGAGAAACACCGGTGTTTAAGCTGCAGGGTTCAAAGCGTTGGAAAAAAGTAGCAGCTTATAGTCCGGAAAATACGGTATATATGAAAATACTATTCAGCTTATTAGAAGTACAGTGGTTTCAAAACAATGTACTGATTGTTTTTTGTTTTTTTTGTGGGGGTATAATATTTATTCGAATCATGGAAGGTTATTACTGCTACATTTTAAGGATGAAGCTTGAAACCGAACTTTTATATTGTTAGCTGCTTTTACGTACAATAATAAATCATATTTTGCAAGCTACTAAATGCAACACATTTAAAACTAGAAAGAGCGCTCTGAGAGCGCAGACCTCCGCCAAGCACTGTTAAGGCCAATTGATACTTTCCGCGTCCGCATGTCCGCGTTGGTGCACAAGGGTCCGCGCCACGTAAATGTCATGGAACACGTTGGGAAGCGCTCGAGTGGAAAGGCACGGAGGCGTCCGCGTGCAGCTCCAAAAATGTGAGTGCGTGGCCTTGGCGCGGAGGTTTGCGAGCAACTGCATTGCGCCTGCGCTAGCATATCAAGATGGACGCCGTCGAGGAGACTTTGCGAGGAGATTCCTTAAAAATATTCCTGGATCCAGACGGTGTTGCGGATCACCCCAAAAATGAAATCAGTTCTTCCTTTTCCCACTTCCAACATATCCTGAAATTTTCATCAAAATCCATCCATAGGTTTTTGAGTTATCTTGAACACAGACAGACAGACAGACAGACAGATAAACGCCGACAAAAACATAACCTCCTTGGCGGAGGTAATAATAGAGAAATAGAAAATGATCTAATAAAGGGTTTTGGGATTATGAGAGATTATGAGATTTGTTATGAATAACTTTTATCATTTGCTGATGAAAATATATCAACTGAAGGTGAAAAAAACTCTTTTTTAACATGTAGACTATATATGATCAATTTCTTGCAAACATAGGTATAGCAGGTTGTATATATTGTGTAACGATGTTTTTTCATACATATAATACATAAATGCAGTAACTCACACTGTTCATTCATTGGCAATTTATTACAGCACTTCAATTTTTTTTGCACCATCTGTTGTCATGGCTACAGACTTGAAATATAGATATATTGTATGCTATTGTTCATGCATGATATATGTGCTCACTGTTTTAAACCTAACTGGTTGTATATAAGGTATTTTTTTATGTTAATGTCAATTTTGAACTTACCTTTGTTTTTTCTAATAATTTACCAAAGTTAGAAACCATCCACTGACCCAGTCGATAAACACATTTCACTAAAAACTACAAACATGGACGTAATAGTGATGCTAAAGGAAAAGTTTGGCTACTTCAAAATCAAGGAAACCAAATATCTGGAGTGTGTGCAACATTTTTTGTCAGTACATCTAACGTGTAATCCTACAAATCTACAAACAATAACATGAAAATATGGCTGATAATCACAAGGGCAAATTATTATTATTACTTTTTCGGTCTGAGCTCTGAGGACAGTGTGAACACCATGAAGTGGTGAAGCTGCAACACAACATGCAGATTTACTGTCCTCTGAACTTGTTAAAGTGACCCTCCCTCTGTTACACACACAGACACACAAAGCCTATTTTAAGGCTTGTAAAAACCTTGGACCCTCACCAAATATTGGTCATCAATCTGAAAATGACTGACAGAGGGCAACTTTTATCCCCAGTAATGGCAGATCTCCTCATGCTGCAGCTTTCGCCAATCTCATCCATTATTGCCCTCTTTATCCCTCCCATCTGCAGGATTTTTTCATATATGAATCATACGTGGCCTAAACATGATCTGACAGATTTAAAACACTGGCTGGCAGCTGTGCACTCCACGTGTACGTGCTTTAATCAAACACCTGCATATTTACAGATGTTAGCATCTGCTGCGAGTGCCCTGGTTTGAAGGTTTAATTTTAGAGGAGGAGCCAGATGGTGGACAAGAGGATTACTACGCTAAGCCTTTGTCATCTGCTGCTACACACTGACTGTTTATAGGGAAATACAAGGTGGACCCTGGTCAGTCCCTCAGTCTGGTCTGAGAGACACTGTGGGTAACGTGTTTAAGTATTTAGTGGCAGGAGGGCGGGTTTAAGAAGTAAAGTTAACACCACAACAAACAGTGTATTAATCTTATGAAGTGCTCTAGTTGTTTGGATGTGGGGGTTTTGCAGGACACTGAAAATTTGGCTAATAAATGTGTCATATAACAGGTTCCTGAAAGATTACATTACTTGCTTAATAGTAACATGTTAGAAATAACAGGAAAACATAAGATTTCCAAGGATCAAACACCAGATTAACTGTTTATTAAACAGAACCAGAAACAAGTTTATTGGCCAAGTATGTTCATATGTGCAAAGAAAGCTGTTTTGAGTCATTGGTTTCTCTCTAACAGTGACAACAGACACACAATAAACCTGGACAGTATGGAGCAGTGTGGGTTGATGGTACAACAGCGTCCATGTTATTTGGAGGCTGGTTGGTATATTTTTCTATGCCAGTGACAGCAGACCATGAAGGTCACAGCAGATACTTCTCACTTGTCACTGTGGTGTATGTGCAGGTGTTACTAAGAAAGGAAACTGTTTATTGACTCAAACTGTGACAGTGTGACAACCCTGAAACTGAGCAGATACTTCATATTTTATTCAGCTGTTACATGTCTTTCAGGCATCATGTAAATCTGAAACACCAACATCTTAAACCAGTTTTCAAATGTTTATCAACGACTCCAGTGTTGAAATTACGGTATTGTTTCATATATGAACTGCAACTGTCAAACTCATCACAGAACTACAACATCAGCAAGTGTGAAGCAACAAAATGCAGCCTATTTATTTTATTGTATGTATTGTACTGTGAATATAGACCACTGGATGTTTGCCATATGTGATATTTCTGTTAGTTTTGACTTCCATTCTTCTTAAAAGGAGAAACACCACCAAGAGAAAATAAAGATAAAACACAAACAATAACAAGAGGTAAAATGACACTGATAGATTTAAAGTCACCTGTGACGCCCAGAACAAACCAGATACTTCCATAAATCAAGGTAAGTGCTCTGTCTCAGTGTGTTATCAATGTACAACAATTTATCTTCTTTATCTGGACTGGCAACATGCACCAAACCCTCGTCTTCACACACTTGCAAAGCCTTCATGCTGATCTACCAGTTGGATAAGACTTGTCTCTAGAGGATAACACTTGGTGGATGCTGCTAGTTAGAAAACATGACTTTGGTTGAACCCGAAGCTGAAGTCAACCCTGTGTTTACTTCCTTCTGCCGCCGCCTCCGTTCGCCAGAATCATCACCAGCCTCATGAAAATGTTCAGTGTGTCCATGTAAATCCCCATACACCTGCAGAATTCATAATAATAATAATAATATGAGATATAATGAGATCCACACATTGGCACAAGTGTGTTACCATCTACACTGTAATTCCTGGAGTGACTTACGCATTAATGGGGTCATATTTCTGAACACCATAGACGGGGTGTGTCTCTGCCCTCTTGATGACCTTCTGTGTATCGTAGAGGAGGAACATGCTGAACAGGACCAAGCCTCCGTAAACAGCAACTGAGTACAGGCCTGCTCCGAACATTGAGGTGGGCGGCAGGAACATGGATCCTGAAGAAGACAAAGCATTTGCTGTGAGGCCGACAAGTAAAAACTCTGGAAAGTGGATCCATGGTGATCATTTCAATAAAATATTCACACACAGAGCGACACATGCAGGCTATGCAATTATTTGACATATGTGAACATGTTTATCTTAACTAGCATGTGTTGTACATGATCTGTGTGGTGTTCAGAAACAGTATTTGGTCAGGACAAAGTTTTTTTTTGTTGTGATGGACCGAGGTGTAACAATTATCCAACCACTTTTATTTAACTATACTTTTGTCTTGGTATAGAAAGCCGACTTAGGTATTCAGGTCATCATAATATAAATTGAACAGTGCAAAAACAAGTAGGTATGGGAGAATCTAATTGAGAAAATCACTATTGTAGATAAGTTCGTCATTATCACCTCATTTGAAAGAATGTGGACTCTGCAGGGGTTATTTTTAAACCTCATTGCTCATTGATCAATAAAGGATCCGGCTGAGTGTTACATTGCAAATTAATTCATAAAAGGCGCCAATGTTTTAATATTGTGTGACAGCAATTATTCACTTGCATAAATAATCTGGTTTGATTGTGTGAAAACAACACTTTAAGTGTGTATTCATCAGATTTGTTCTTTATGATTACTATTTCAATAATGTGAGGTTCTCATGTGGTACTATAGACACAATCATGGTAACAATGACCAATACCTGAGTTTTAATACTTGGATTTAGTTCATATTAAACAGTCAGTGGAATCATTTATAAAGTTTGTCAGGTACACATCCTGTCACTGGGCTTTTTAAGTTGATCACATTTGGTTGGATTCATGCCTCTCAGGTGATCAGATCAGTGAAACAGCCTGTACCTGTACAATAGATCATGAATTATACAGCCTTGTTTCTTTCTAACTTTGCCAACTGTTTACAAACACTGGCGCTCTTCTGACTTTAAGAAGTATGATAAAATGTATTAATCCCACAACAGGGTAATTGTTAAAAAAAAAAAACCCAAAGAAAGATACGTCTCGGCCGCCCACTAACCAAGTGTGAACTGGGTCTCTATTTCTAATGTGCCATTTTCAGTGCGAACACCCACTAGCTTGTAGTGTTCACTGTTATCTGTAGTGCATCTAAAACAGGCTTTATGAGGTGAAATTATACGAACCAAGAGAGGAGGCAAACACCACTCCAAAGCCGACAGCCAGCGGCCCTCCCATATTGAGGAACTTCTCACTTGGAGCACACATGGCCACAGTCGACAGACCTCCCACGATTCCTGCCGTGTACCAGGCGGCTCTAATCATCAGGGGCCCTCCCAGGAGAGTGAGTGGGGCGATGACCGCACCCATCACACCTGATTAACAAAAACAGCAGAAAAGACAATTTCAAAACAAACAGCAACAAAACAGATTGATGTCATACATCCAGAGTTATACTGTGGAGGTTTAGAAAAAAAAATCAAAGCCCAGCAGCTGATTTCTCTGAGTCATTACATGACTGCCTTCTAGTGTCCAACTGAGGCAACTACACAGCAGCCATAACTTTGCTAAGTGGGGTGACAAAACAGAATAATAAACCTCCGGAAAACATTAACTCACAAACCTGCATGGAGCATCCAGGCAAGATGTTTGGGCATTGGGCTGTGCTCATATGAAATTGACCGAACCAGCATGCCAGCACCAATCATGGCTGCAAAAGTTGCTCCAATTGCCTGTGAGAGAAAAAAAGAGTAAGCATTCATATCAATGCAGAACAGATATTAATAAACCACAGCACATCAGCCTCGAGTTAAATTAAAAATTTAGAGAGAGTAATGTTGCAAAGCTGTATGGATGTAAAAACAACCAAACCAAGATAAATAAAGCTTACCAGCCAGGATCCTCTCATCATCAGACCCATGAGTGCCGGGCTTCTGCTCACAGCCACAGCGGACAGAGCTGTCATTCCAATACTGCCTGCAAAGTACATGTAGGTGGAGTGGATCCTGTCTTTCACATACTGAGGCCAGATCCTGCACAGAGAACAAAGGGAGCCATTAGACGATATGGCACAAACACTGTGTTTGGATCAGCTGGTAGAAAAAGCTATCACTCACATGGATTTCTCAAGGGCACCGATTTCATTGGACATGCCAAGTCCATAGTAGCACAGAGCTCCAAGACCCACTGCTGCCCCTCCAGCCAGAATTATTCTTCCCATGCTGTCAACTAAAAAAAAAGACAGAACGAGTCCAGAGTAATTTACCAAAACTTCTACAATCAAAGAGCTACTTCAAACAATGTAAGTTCACTATAATACTGCACAACTACGGTTTAGTTAAAAGGCTGGACAGCATAAAAGCACATCTATGATACAGTATGTAAAACTATAAAGTAAGTAGTATGTAACACAGTGTTTACTTTTCATCGCTGTTTCTGATGCTGGCTCAAAAGCCGCTTCGGTGAGCTGGTCTCTACTTGTCTTTGCACGACGGAAACCAAATCTGGCTCTGGAGGAAAAACCCTGGAGGGAAAGACATATTTTTTTTAACACAAAACTAAAAATATAAGTTAATATTTCACATCCAGCCTAATCATTCAAAAGAATCAGGGAGAAAGCAACATATATTTGGCCACTATCAACTGTCAAGACTACACCATAGAAACACATGGATAGACTCTGTAGCTGAATTTTGCCCTATTCACATTTTAAATATGTATGTCAGTTGCTTTAAGGAAAAACTTCAGCTGGGAACGCAAGAGGTGAGATGCAGTGAACAAATAAACAAAAACAGAACTGGTAACTACAGTGAGGTGGCCTTAGTTTTTTTGGGTTTTTTTAGCCTTTTGCTTCTTATTCATGCATTGTATAAATGATACTGTAGAAAGTAGGTGTGGTTAGAGAATTGTGTGAAACTATTGCATTCAAAACTTAATTTCAAATGTACAGAAAACATTAAAGGCCCAGTTGTGTGTGTGTGTGTGTGTGTGTGTGTGAGTGGAGACTCAAGATTTACAAGAACTTCCTGCCAGACTAATCTAATCCTAGTGCAGGTGGTAAACATGTTCCTGTAGCTGTATGTCAATGATACAGGTCTTGTTATAATTAAAGAGTCAAACCTTGAATTAGAGAGTGTGGATAAATGTTAGAGAGCCTGACAAACTGCACAGTAGGTTCACAGTACCTGCTGGGGCCTGAGCAGGGGAGGACAGGCCTTCAGGGTGGGTGCTCTCAGGGCTGAGGAGCCCGGTGTCAGCAGAGGACGGAGCCCCGCGAGTGGGACACTCCTCAGACATGTCAGCCTGGCCACCAACATGGTCCCAGTGAATTATTACACTTGTATGTGCCTGAAAGATAAGCAGGTTGTCAGGAACAGTACTTGAGACAAACTGGTAAACTTCAACTCTCTAGCTTTAACAAATGTCAATCCGTTTTCCGTTAAAATACGAAGGAGAGAGCCACAAAGACAGAAGACGAAGACAGAGGACTAGAGCAATAACGATTCAGTAAATACCCAACGTTAGCTAACCAAGCTAGATAACGTTAGTTAACCGTGCTAGCTAACGTTGGTAGCACATTATAGCTACGTAAAGATGACGCATTTAGTCTAAACATTAAGTGTAACTAAATAATTAATTGATTTATACTAATATGCTTACAGTACGATTAACTTGAAGACAGTTAGCGTAAAGTAACAGTTACGTACCGAAAGCAACGTTCGTCGTTCACCTTTCTAGAAAGAAGTGCGCAAGTTTCTGACGCAATTGTTTTGCAACCTTCCTGAAAATTCTGGTGTTGTGCGTCATCATTAGGCGACGGGTTTGATGGGAATTGTAGTTCTACGTCAGTACGTATTTTATAATTCTGTCAGGCTGCATTCCGATCCTACAATACAAATAATAATACCAAGGTAAAATAGTCTAACTTATTTTAGCAAAGTACTGCAATTAATTAACAGTGAGAAAAAGTGTTTAAAGATGTTAAAAGTTGTAGGCTGCGTAATTGCAAAGTAACTAATTTCAGATGCACAAACAGCAAAGTAAGAGACACAAACAATAAAGTATAAAGGACTACAAACTGTATAATAAGTAATTTTTATCCGGTGCAATTACAAAATAACCGAATGGAAATCGAGTCCTTTACAAATCAAGTAAATCAAGTAAAGGGAAAAGTATTCAATCTTCACTAGCTACTTAGTATTTCCAGTACAGTATATTCAGACGTTAAATACAAGTAGCAAAGTAAGAGGTATAAAATATAAAGAACAGAAAAGTGTAAAAACTGAGCCATGCTGTGTATGTGTTTAAATCAAGTAAAACTAAAGTAGAAGGGGCTTTAAGGTATAAATCCTAGTGGTATATCAACATTGTAAAGAAACTACTAATTTCAGCAAATACATGCAGTAAAGTTATAGGTAGAAAGTATAAGGGGCTTCAAAATTGTACAGTACTTTAATACGATAATATAGCCCACTGCAAAACAATGAATGAATTCACCACTGTGAATATTATTCACCTTGAGACGCACATTGTGCTTTTCACCACTAGGTGGAGTCCTCACCCCGTAGTTGCAACTACATCAATAACTACTAACAAGTCAATTTGTCCAAAAGGAAAATATCTAATGAAAGTTTTAGGCCCGCACCCCTGTGTTTACGTTAACACAGTTTCTGATGTGGTTAATGTGAATAATTGTTGTACTGTTATCAGGTAAACAGAGGGTTCGTGAGGGGCCGTGGCAGTGCGCCTCCTGCCTGAAGCTCCGCTCCTTTGGTCCAAAGTTTCCCGGTGTGATTCACTGAGTCGCAACTGTGGGATTGACTTGTCATTCAGTTTATCCAGGCAGCCTGACCTGCAGACTCCTCAAACATGAGTCCAACTGATCTGCAGGTTTCACCGACTGAACCTAGTCCCGCTACTTCTTCTGGACTCTATTGTTTTTGGCCACACATGTGAAGGAGGTTTTAGGAAGAAGCCTAATGGAATTACTTTCTCTCCGGAGTCGCTCTTTGAGGAAAAGGCTGATCAACTTCACGGATGAAAAGCGGGCAGCTCACCGTTATGGTGGGTATGGAGAGCGGAGGAACAGATACTTTATAAACAACTAAAACCTAAACTAATGTCATCACACAGGGGGATTCGTAAACTTTAATAATAAATACATCAAACGACAAAAAAGTTAATAGAAATAAATCCCTTGAGACTTTCCCTTAAGGGTCTTCTTCTTATCAAGAAAGCATGATTTTAATTTGTCCCTGTGACCTTTAAAAGCAGCACATGATCTTCAGAGACCTAACCACTGCTGTTTTTTGTTCTTTTATTAGAAGTTTGACTTCCCAGCCTCCCTCAGGTTGTTTTTGTTCAATTAACAGGACAGTTACTGCTCTTGATTTCCAGTGAAATCACGCATGTCTGTGCTTCTGCCTTACAAGTGTACTGCATGAGCTCTGCATCTATTGCATCTACTGTCCCATGTGCAAAATCACCACACTGACCCGTTTTTGAATCAACAATCATGAGCCTTGCTCACAATCCAGTCTTGATTAAACCTGTTGCCTGCATGCCACACTCCACTTCTGTTGTAAGTCAGGTGTTTCCTCTCTCTGTTTCAAACCTGGGCCTATGCTTATCCAAAAAATCATGATGTCTGATTGCCTGCACTGCTCTCCAACAAACTGATTGATAGTCAACCAAACGAAGAGTTTATTATCCAACGTTTCTTAGCCCAAGTTCATTAATTAGCAGTAATTAATGATCAACTGAAACAAAGACCTACACTCATTAAACTGCTGGTAACCATAGCAACAGTAACTTTTATTTTGATGCTTCCACATCAGCTAAGTCACTCTCCCTGAAACGGACCATGATCAAATAATCTAAACAAATGTCTAACGATTGAACAGAGCGCACCTTGTTTATCTTTTGGTAAGTAGCCAAAATATGCTGCATAACCAAGTCTAATGTATATTATTGGTGTTAATATTGTGGTACATACATTTAGAAACTGTTCATAGCTTGAAAAAAACAAAAACAGATGTATATAATTGGCTAATTCAGTCAACTAAATACTTGATTTTTTAATTATATACTTAATTCTTTACCAATATTTCTATTTTATGAATTGATGTCTTGAGTGTCATTTTCTTAATGTGAGAAGTCCCTAACTTCAGTCATTGAATGATTATAGTGGAATAGTGAATCATTTTTCCATTGCAAGGATTTCATACAACAGAAATATTACCAAGATAGAAAAAACAAAACAAAACAGAGTCTGTTTTTTATATATTATCTTGACACATCATAGTGCAGTTATCTTGCCTACATGCTGTATCTCAGAGCATCCACATATAGTGCACATATGTAATATACTATAGCGTACACTTGTGGTACAATCTGACGCAGAATGGGTTTGGGCGGCTGATGTTTAATTTGTCTTCACATAAGATTTACATTAAATAAGAGGCAGCTATTAAAGGCATTTGTAACAAGATGATAAATGGTGCAGTGGCGGTTTTGTTACGAGCAGATGATCAAACGTGTCATATGCCTCAGTGGTTTGTGAATATTCAAGAATGTCAGCTCATGTGTTCCTGTTTTTTTCTTTTTTTTAACTTTACACAGCAGATGCAATAAGCCGAGATAATTGGTGTACATCTAATTTACCATATAAATGACAAAACATCAGACTACTTATTTTCTTGATGAATTGTTGATGTAGAATATTTTATTTTAAATCACAAACGAGGTGAACTACACACTTAGGGTTTTAGGAATGTTTAAGATTTTTGTCAGTAACCTTTCACTCATGTCTTTATTCAATATTTGTGTTTGCTCAGGTGTAGTCTGAGTAGAAAATAAACTACAGGGCAAACATACTGCGCTATAAATGTACATGTACTCACATCTCTAGTAGGTTTGCTCATACAAAATGTGAGTGTATTTGCACAATGTAAAACGACCACTTTGCAGGTGTAAGGAGTAATTTCCTTACAGTGCAGTGACCAGTTCTACATGACTTGTAACATCCAGGGGCTTAGTCACTGACCCTGTGACGTGCAAATGACCTGAAAGTTTATGTTTTGCGATCTCAGCCCGAAAGGGGGGTTTAGAGTCACTCCTGTGTAAAGAGACCTTTGTGGTTGTGGCATGCGGCAGGGTGGTGCAAGACAGAGACTGACTTTTCCTCCCAGTGAAAACGTGTCTCAGTGTGCTGGGCTGTTCACCTTTTCATTACACGCCGTTCCACGTCAACAGTGCTCAATTGGAGCTGTAAACTTCCCGTTCCCACTCGGAGAATTTCACAGGCAGTGTCCAACCTTTCCCTGTGTTTAGACTGCAGTCATCTGGACCGGCCTCTGTGCTCAAAACTGGCCCGGGACAGAGGTCGCAACAGGATGTGAGAACTGGACCTCCACATGTGTTACACAGAAACTCAAAGACATTTAGGTTCAACAGTATTCAGAAAATAATGCTCATGTATTGGCAGGTTGGCCCGTTGCTCACGGCACTGCAGATTAATAGCAGCAGTTTGATGATGCTTTCTAAATGTCCTCAGGGTGCAGACTGTCTCATTTACTCTCGCTGTGTTATTGACCCATTCACTGGCAGACAAGGTAGGCAGGATTATGCTAAAATCTGAAGATTAGTCAGGGATCTAAGTCAAGCTGCCATTATCTTAAAAGTGAACTAATATTAATCTTTCGGGAATGTGTGAGATTTTCACAAAGCTGCATCATTAAATCCACCCTTATCTTCATTTGACTACCCACTGCCTGCCCTCTGCAGACTTATAAAAGTACTGAATGGCCTCCAGGCTTGGAGCACGACAATTTATGGCTCTGTGACAAGCAGGCTTTCCCCTCCAATTTCAGCACTGCGCAGTTATACCTCTTAGCGTCTGGACATGTGTCAGTCTCACTCAATACTTTAGAGGCTACGAGGAGCCCTTGTCACCAGGGGCCTCTGCTTAAAACATCCTCCCCGTGTTGACATGGAGGAGCAGCTGGCAGTTTGAACATCAGGTTACCTACAACAGTGGGAGGTGGAGGATATCATTCTGAACCACAGGCTTTTTCGCAAGCAGCTTTGCTAGTGTGGAGTCAGAGTTTAATTGACGAAATTGTGCTTACCGTATTTTCCAGACTATTGAGTGCACCTGTCTATACGCCGAACAGTTTCATGTGGTCCACTCTGACCGGGCCTGATGTGACGAGGCTAAATGTATCGGCGGCACGGAGCTTGCTAGCTTGTAAAAAGCCAACGAGCTTTGTGCCGCTGATACATGAGCCACACCGGTGTTTAAGCCGCAGGGTTCAAAGCGTCAGAAAAAAGTAGCAGCTTATAGTCCGGAAAATACGGTAATTGCTGTTTGTTGCTCGTATTTTATTGGGCTCTCACTACTAGTTGTTTTTGCCTATTTTTTTAAGGTAATTTCTTCAAAGACTAACTTGTTAATACTCCAAATTGTTCATATTGTCGTCTTATAATTGAAAATAGCACTGTTTTCTTATCAAGGCAAGAAAAGAGTAGATAAGGTTTCTTTAAATAGCTGACATGTTTCCACTGTCAACCTGCAGGCTTGTTCAGAGGTGTCATCGTACAGATGTGACGTGTCACTTAAAAGGTGTTCTTCCTATAGGCCTGATGTTTGTGACAGATCCACCGGGCTGGTCACGCCTCTGAAAATAAAAAATAGATACAAAATTGCACATTCAAGTGCTGTATCATGGAGGCTATAAAACAGGAAGCGGGCCGACCTGACCATGAATCAGGACGAGGGAGCATCCATGCTCTCTCACACATGGGACCATCGAACGGCAGGGGTGGATCTGACAGATCCATTGGGCCGATCACACCTACAGGAAGAACACCTTTTAAATGACACCTCACATCTGCCAGATTTGTAGAAGACTGCAGGTTGATAGTGGAAACACGTCGGGTATTTAAAGAAACCTCACTTGTTCTTTTCTTGTCTCGATAAAAGAACAGCACTAGTTTCATAAATACTGTTTCTCCAAAGTGCACCAGCCCCCAGTCTTGCATGGTGGGTGGGCATGTTCCTGAAATGCACTGGTGCACTTAAAGATAACAAGGACTTCCTCATGGCAAAGACTGGCTTAGATTCCAGTGCAACACTCAGCTATTTTCTGTTCTTATCTTCTTAATGTAGGATATTTTTGTGTGCGACTAAATTCCTCCATCTTATCTTTGCAGAATATAGCACAGTGTTGCTTTGTGCCCCTAAAAAAAAATAAAAAAATTGAGGAAGAAAAGAGTCTTAAGAAGAAGAGACTTAGTGTAACCTCTAACAGTGACTCAGCATCACAATGCAGTTTTACATATCCCACAGTAGAGTGTCAGCTTCCCCATTTTTATGAGTCGTTAAAACAAATAAAAAGTGTTGTAACAGAAGGGATTGAGACAAAGTAGTTGCTCACAGCTGTCCACCACTGTGCAAAATGTGTTACTGACAGTTTGATGTTCATTTCATTTACAGGACGAAACACTGCCAACAACGGGGAATACAAATAACTGGAAGGCTCTTTAAGAAAGCAACTGGAGAGTCACAAGATTGGCAGAACCTATTAAGAAGCAGTCTGTAAAAGCATATCCAGGCACGGCTACTTCCAAGAATGAGGATCAAATACACAATATCCATCGTCTTTGTTGTGGCACTTGTTATCATTGAGAAGGAAAACAACATTATATCCAGGTAAGTCCGGTTCAGTCATCAGTGTTTATTTCTTCTAAGCTTTATCTGATCTGACTTTATGGTTACTCTTAAAAATACTACAACTGTGGTTTCTCTCACACTTACAGGGTGTCAGATAAGCTCACCTTAAAGCAGACCCCCCAGACCCCCGTACAGACTCGTGGTTTCTCCCACATACTGCTGAAACGCAATGGTTCCTTCCCCTCACTCAACAAGCTGGACTTCACGCTGATGAAGCGGCGCTTGGAGAACTACAGCGAGCACCAGGAGGCGACGACAAGGGGCAGGAAGCACATCCTCCTGTTGGCCACCACCAGGACAGGCTCTTCATTCGTGGGCGAGTTTTTCAACCAGCAGGGCGACAACATGTTCTACCTGTTTGAGCCGCTGTGGCACGTGGAAAAGATGTTGACTCTGGAGACTGGCGGCACCAACGCTACGGCGGCAGCCAAGGCGTACCGTGATGTGCTCCAGCAGCTCTTCCTGTGTGACTTCTCCCTGCTGGAAAGCTTCATCGAACCCCTCCCTGTGGACCACATCACCCCAGCCCTCTTCCGCAGGGAGTCCAGCAGCTCTCTGTGCGAGGAGTCCGTCTGCAGCCCCACCATCAAAGGGGTCTTTGAGCGATATCACTGCAGGACCAGACGCTGCGGGCCCCTGAATCTGACCATGGCCTCCCAGTCCTGCCTCCAGAAGGAGCACAGGGCCATCAAGTCAGTGAGGGTGCGCCAGCTGGAGAATCTCCGTCCTCTGGCTGAGGACCCACGCCTCGACATCAAATTCATCCAGCTGGTTCGGGATCCCCGGGCTGTTCTGGCCTCGCGCATGGTAGCCTTTGCGGCCAAATACAAGAACTGGAAGGAGTGGGCCATGGGTGGGGATGTGCCCATTGACGATGACGAGGTGAGGAAGCTGAAAGGGAACTGCGACAACATCAGGATGTCTGCCGAGGTCGGCCTCAGACAGCCGCCGTGGCTGCGCAGGCGTTACATGCTGGTGAGGTACGAGGACATCGCTCGGTTCCCCATGAGGAAGGCAACAGAGATGTACAGGTTTACTGGAATCCCCTTCACGCCGCAAGTGAAATCCTGGATTCTGAAAAACACCCAGGCCTCTAAGGAGGCCAGCGGTGTTTACTCTACACAGAAAAACTCATCTGAACAAGTAGAGAAATGGAGGTTCAGTCTTCCATTTAAGATCGCCCAAGTTGTACAGAGAGTTTGTGGGCCAACACTGAAGCTTTTTGGGTACAAATTTGTGAGCAGTGAAAAGATGCTAACAGATAAGTCTATCAGTCTGATTGAGGATAAAGTGTTCAACTTTTTATAGACTTGAACAGACGTGAACTCCAAAACTTGATGCAGGGCATGTCAACCAAAAAACTCTGCGATGAATTATATTTATTAGGATTTTTGGTCCTGATACAGAGCGATATATTTTCTGATAGTTTGCTATTTAAAGTTTTTTACTATTTAAGGTAGGTTGATAAAGAGAATTGATTGTTGAGCAGAAAACACACATACAAGTTTTTAACTTCTGAAGCTTGAGTGTTTAAAGTGGAAAACATAGGAATAGCATTGTGGTAACAAGAAAATAGCTTTATTTTTGCACTTCACATTATTTTCTCTGTGCAATGCAAACAGTCCTGTCAGCTTATCCCATATTTATCCCTTAGCAAATATAGGATCCCAGGGGAAATAGCAGTGGGTCTGTGAACAATAATGAGTTATTTCAAACACTTCCAGAAACTCTTATTAGTTATTTTAGTCCAGTCACTCCTGAGTTAGCAACATAAGCTGCTTTTATACCAAAGAAACTTGGAAAAAATGACTTCTTTATACAGCAATGCTTGTTTCCTTAAAAGGAAATACCAGTGTCCTGCCAGGCCGTTTCTTTTTCATAAGATTTAGAAGTAATGTGCTAATTTATTTGTCTTCCCTTTGCTAAAAGGTCATCATGACTCCAGGTCTGAATGTGCTCCATAGGTTCTTTCCTCCCTCTGCAGGGGTAGTTTTTTTGCACACCTATACTGTAGTATGTTGTACATGCATGTTTGTCATTAGGCCAAAAGGTGTGTGAAGGTGTCTTTGGTACTGTAAGGCCCCATCATGTAAAACAGATGTTTACACTGCTACTGTATATGCTAACATTCCAACTGCAGCTGGTTTGCAGGATTGTGTAAGGTCTGTCGGCAGGTCTCTGTCTGTTGACACAGGTCCCCCGGCTGGTGATTAATATGAGGCCCTGATACTTGGCCTGTGAGACTGTTTGCTGATGTTGAATCTGTTCTTCTTGAATTTCTGTTTGTTGCAATAAATCTTCTTTTACATTAACTGCAAAACATGTCATTTTTGAGGAGGACACACTTCCAGAAGAGGCCGTTTGAATTGTCACCTGTGTCAGACATCTTTGTAAATAATCACAAAGGTTGAACAAAGACAGTGTAACAGGAAGCCAATGTGGCAGACAATGGCAATGTAAAACATCCACAGACGGTTGTAAAATAAA
Source organism: Pseudochromis fuscus (assembly GCA_900323345.1). Lineage (NCBI taxonomy): Eukaryota > Metazoa > Chordata > Actinopteri > Pseudochromidae > Pseudochromis > Pseudochromis fuscus. Next base: position 32,421 of record OOFC01050192.1, on the reverse strand, counting down.
ACACCTGTCAAGACAGTTCCCCTGTGGAAATACTTCACTCAGTTTTAGTGGGGGTCTACTTGGAACGATACTTTGTATTTGGCAATGTAGTTATACCAAAGGCAGGAAATCTACATTACAAAAAGCCACAATGGGCACAAGTACACTCACGCTGAACAGATTATTTGCTGAAAATTGACCACAGCTAAATCAATGTGCCAATGACACTCTCAAACCAAAGTCCAAAGTCCAAAGAGTCTGTACTCTGCTCTTGAAAATTTGGCCTGATGTTCACACAGAATGAAAAGCTGGTCACCACTCTCCATACAACACTTGTTCAGACATAGACCTTTAAACCAAAATGTCATTCAAGAACCACAGACAAATTTAATGTGATCAGAAAGTCAGCAGATTTCTTCATTGAGTCATAGTACCTCAAGGAGTTGTCTTCCTGTGTCTGGTCCTTGAAGACACTGTGGCTGGTTCATAATTTTGAGTAAAAGTTTGTTGATCTGTTTTTACTTAAAAAAAAGTATCAAGAGAAACTAAAGATTAAAAGTTGAAAGAAAGTCTATAAAATAAATATTTGCTGTTAATTTCAGACCTTTCGTTGTGAAACACAACCACTCACTGATTTACTCTTTACTTTAAGTTTAAGTGGTTAATTAAAGTGACCCTGGCTCTGTTGTCCTGTCTAACCAAATGTTTAAGCTTTCGACACACTGGCTGGTTTGTCTCTAAGGAGGAAGAGGGACAGAGCAGAGGCAGCTGCCTTGACTTCCAGTGTGTTTACCACAGTGGGCCTGGCTATTTAAGTCTCCCTACCTAGTAATTATCCCAACTTTACATATAATGTGGCCCGAGTCATTTCTATCCACCTGACCACACCCGCTCACAGAAATGCACTCAGTCAGTCAGTCAGTCAGTCGTAGCCTCTCTCTTTTTCTACCTTTGTCAGTGTGAATGCTTTTCAGCTTTTTTTTTTTTTTTTACTATTTTCTCTTTTTTACTATTTCTACTTGCTTTGTCCATTTCTATACACAGTCTATGCCAACGACACCAGTGATCTGAATCTGTGTGACTCAGAAAAGGCAACAATAAAACAGACTGTGTACTAGCAGGAGTCTCAGTTTGTAGATCTGGTGAAATGTGCTCCACAACTTTCCAAAACGACATTATGTTTCTTTTTGACATTATCTACTTTACTATTTCTACTTGCTTTGTTCATTTCTATACACAGTCTATGCAAACTACACAGGTTATTTGACTCTCTGTGACTCAGAGAAGGCCTGCGATAGGCTGACGACCTGTCCTGGGTGGACCCCGCCTCTCGCCTGTTGACAGCTGGCATAGGCTCCAGACGACCCCTGTGACCCCATGTGGTGATGAAACAGGTATAGATGACTGAACAACAAAACAGACTGTGAACTAGCAGGAACCTCAGTCATGTAGATCTGCTGAAATCTGCTCCACACCTCTTGTCAAAGTTTGGCTACTTTACAAAACAACTTTGTGTTTCTTGCAAACTGTGTGACTGATGCTACATTTTCTACTAATTCTACTTACCATATTTTCCGGACTATTGAGCACACCTGTCTATAAGCTGCTATTGAATTTATTCGAACAGTTTCATGTGGTCCACTCTGACCGGGTCTGATGTGACGACGCTAAATGTATCGGCGGCACGGAGCTTGCTAGCTTGTGAAAAGCTAACGTGCTTCGTGCCGCCGATACATGAGAAACACCGGTGTTTAAGTTCAAAGTGTCAGAAAAAAGTAGCAGCTTATAGTCCGGAAAATACGGTACTTTTGAGACATTTTAGCAAAAAAAACCCAAAAAGTTGATCAGCAAAGTCACTAGAATCCATCCTCCTGGGACCATGAAGGTCTGCACCAAATGTCAACGTAATCTCTGCAGTAGTTGTTGAAAAAGTGGGTGATTGACATGAAATCCACAGAGATCTGTGCATCATTAAATATCTGCAGTGCACAACTGTCATTAGCTATTTTATCTTTTGTATGAATATAGTTCACTTTTTATCCATGTTTAGTCTGACTTTCAATAATTCTTACATTTGAGAAATACCCTTGAATATTGAGTTTGGACAGATATATACAGCAGATATATTGTTTAAAAGTATGTGTTGCATATGTAAACAACTCTGCTTTGCTGAGAGCACATGTTTACCAGTGGTGATTAGATTAGATCATTTTATTAATCCCCCAAAGGGGAAGTTTTCCCGCCCATACATAGTGATGAATAACTAAAAACACAGTCAGAGTAAGACAGGTCAAAGCAAACAACACATGAAATATACATTGCTTCAGTAGCAGTAGGAAAACTACCAAACTAACACATCTTCCAGACAGAAAACACAGTGAGTGAAAACACAGTGAGTGAAAACACAGTGAGTGTGTCAGGGTTTCATGTCCAGATCTTTACCGTGATGATGAAGGGAACCGTGTTGATCATTTCCAGAAGAAAGGACACCTGGAAAATCTGCTCCCAAA
>OOFC01050192.1:12464-29912 GCA_900323345.1 Pseudochromis fuscus | reverse complement strand
GTCTATAAGCTGCTATTGAATTTATTCGAACAGTTTCATGTGGTCCACTCTGACCGGGTCTGATGTGACGACGCTAAATGTATCGGCGGCACGGAGCTTGCTAGCTTGTGAAAAGCTAACGAGCTTCATGCCGCCGATACATGAGCCACACCGGTGTTAAAGTTTGGAAAAAAGTAGCGGCTTATAGTCCGGAAAATACGGTAATCTATTTCTGCTACCTTTACTTTTACAACTATTTCTACTTTATCTATTACTGCACTATTTCCGTCTTCTCTACTATCTCTGCTTTTTCCACTTTCTACTTCTTACCACTTTTCTACTATTTCTACTCCTTCAACTATTTCTAATTTTAAAGATTTTTAAGTAATTACTGGCAAATTATTTCAGCTTTCAGCATTCATTCATTTTCCTCACAAACTATATTTTCTAGTTCTGTTTTTTATTCAAAACTTTGTGAGGTTTAATGTTTATTCTTTCATTCATGCCTGCTCTGACACACCGCTAACAGTTAAACCACCTCATCACCCTGCGAGCCTGTTCATTCATGTCAACAGATCATTATTGTCTGGTTAGGTTAATTGTTCTATTTTTGTATAAAGGGCTACCAGGTCTGCAGCATCTCAGTCCAAACCTAATGAAGAGAGGTTTGGTATTCATAAACTCTTATATTGGAGGGACTTTATGTGGGACGTGTGGAGGGTGGAGTCACTGCTGCATGGTCGGGGCAAATATAGAATAACCACTTTCCACTGAATTAAAGCCTTTTCAACCCCCCTCCTCGGCAGTAAAATGAGGGCATTTAGGTAACCACACCCTCCTCCTCTGTTATATGGTGTTGTGCCACATCAACCATGAGGGGTTTGAAATATGCAAAGGAGGCTGAGCCGTGGAGCCGGATGGTAGCGTGCTGAAAGATCTGTGATAAGCAGACACAAAATTGAGGTAATTCAGACATGTCTCAGAGCTACATATAAAACTTGGGCCGTTGTAGGCGATAATGATTGTTGAGGGGGAGACATAAATCTAAATACACAGCAAATTATCCCACACTGAGGAATGCAATTCATAAAATTCAGGTTGTTGCATGTGATAATGAGTGACAGCACGACGAGAGGGAACAGAGTTTCGCTGCACAAGACTCACAGAGCACAATTGATTTGTTATGTGGAGACAAATGAAGTTGTTTTATCTGTCACATACTCAAAATGTCCCTAATATTGACTTTTCACTCATCCTTGACAATTTTCCAGCTATACATAAAATCCATACATTTTCCAGTGTATCAGCACACGTTGCATTCAGCTCCGTGGTAAACTTTGCATAGGAAGCAATTCTGCACCAGCATCATGCTGCTTCAAATAAAATGCAGCCAATAAAATCTGTCGGCATTTTTTTTTTGACAGTGGATCAAGTGTGTGTGGACTGTCTCTGCGTTATTAAAGCCAGACATTTTTTAAATTTTGTGCTTAAACAGGAAATGGCAACCTGGGGATTTATGAGTGTGTTTTTTCTTCTCACATACAACCATAGACAGACATCAAAGATGTGATGTGGTTAGGATTCCCAGGCATGGGTGTCTGCAGTCAACAAACTTTATAAAAGCAGTGTCAAAATGGTATGAACAATGTTTTTTCTCTCATGTGACCATAAAAGGACAGAGATATCTTTGCATTTTTTTTTAAATCGTTATCTGTGTTTATTCTTCTTGCAGAGAGAAGTCAGGAACTGCTTCATCATGATGTGTCACAGAGCCCTGCACTTAAGATGTTAATGTATTTACTCAATGACTCACTAACCTACTGAGCAACATCTTTAAATTTCTTAGTTACATGACACATAATGTTAATTTTCAACTTTCATTTTTCCTCAAGACTTCATTATGGCTGACCACAGAGTAAAAAGCCTCCAGCACAAAGGAAACGGATGCCCATTTTCTCTGGATTTAGACTGAAAAACATGTGAAAAGCGACCAGGATGTGGGCAGAGGCTCGAGCTGTCTGACCATTAGAACCACCGAAATGTATAAAAAAACAAAATGACAATAATTGTGATGAATGTGGTAGCTTAAAAAAATGCTGTAACCAATTTTGAAAACAGTAAAGTCTTGATGTTTTCTGTCTGAGGTGTGTGCCAAAAACCTGTTAAAAAATAATCTAAAAATCCTACTTCTTAAGAAAAATGTGAACTCGTAAAAAGATCTAAGCAAAAACACAATTTGTAGTTGTGTTGACTTTTGTGTTGGAGTTGTGTTGTGGCTTCATGGTTGAGTGACCTCTGGTTCTGAAAACAGCCCAGTGTTACAGGGTATGTGATAAACTTTGGGGATTTTCTGCCCAAATAAAGTCGAATTTTTGACTTCCTGTGTGTATTTGTTTTTGCTGGAACACCCTTTATCGTTTTGATTATGACCTCAGTATTTATGCACAGCGCTGCCAACCCTTCTACCCAGTCCCACGGGAAAACATAAAGCATTACACCCTCTCCAAATTTAGATGTACATTCTAGTTTAAAATAACTTCTTGGGTTTGTCAAACTAGCGTCTCCCCCTGCAACACAAACAATGGCTTTGTGGGTGAGGGGAGAGATCAAGTAAATAGTTGGGGTTAGATCAGCAGGTGGCACAAAGAAAACAACATGACAAAGTGTTCTGATTGTCACTCAGTGAATAGGTGTCAATCCTTTATTTACTTACCGTCTTTTTTTTTTCTATGAGGACATACATTCATCATGTATTTCCAAACCACATTCCTTTGTGAGAGGATGTAAAGCCGCAAGATTTATTTCTGTCGAGGAAAAACAGAGAACAAGTATTATTTTATGCATGTTTTCTTGTCTCTTCAGGCGTCTGGGGCCACAACCCTGAACCCTGTTAGACAACAAGATTGTGTTTACGTTAACAGTTCACAAAACCAGCATTCAACAGAGAAATCCCTCCCACTTCTCTTGCATTAAAACCATATATAAAACAGCACTATCTCCAAAAAGCCTGTATTGTTTCTCACTAAAAAAATAAAGCCCAGCTTAAGTTGAACGGGCCCACTGTAGGTGCCACCATTTGCATTTTGAATTGGGGTTGGAGAAAGAGCTGCCTCCTCAGCCACAAAGCTTCAGTCTTTTCCTTACATCAATACCTCCTTTTGTGTCAGCACCAAGCGGGAGCGAAGAGGTCTTTAAAAAAATTTAGAGCTACTGAATGGGTCACTCCATTTGTCCCACTCTGCTGGCTTTGCTCCAAATTCAGAGTAAGTGCCTTTCTACCACCACCACTACTCACAGTAAAAACAGGCACTACAGTTAAGGGCTTAAAAGGAGCAGAAGGCGCAGGGGTGGCTAATGAGAAACATTATGCGTCAATACAGAACGCCTGCATTTCCCATAAGATGCGGTGCTGATGCATTTACCAATTACAGATTAATCTCCAGCCTCAATGGTGTAATGACAGGCCTCTTTTTTTTTTTTTTTTTTAACAGATGCCATGTGAGCAGCGACCATGTGATGCCACTGCACGGCTGCCACAGATGAAAGGATCCAATAAAGATGCAGAAAAATGTTTGTACGGCGGAGCAGGAATGACCACTGGAGGCAGACAGCGAGTGTCCATTTTCACTGCGAGGGGGGAAAAACCCAACCGCAGCCATTATGAATTGTGGGTTTTTATTCCCACCTTTCTCCTCACTGTCTTTCCTGAAAGAGTGAGTTATCTAAGGAATGGAAACAGTTTGTATAAACAATAATTACACACTGTGACACCCTGTTGTGGGATTCTGGATTTGAAAGTGTCATAGCAACCATTAAACAGATTTTTTTCTATTTATTACACTGCGATTCTTTTAATGTAACAAAAATAGAGCTGTGTGCTGTATTAATGATATGCTTATGTCCACATTTGACCACAACCTCCAGCGCTAAAATAACTGAACCCTCCCCTGTCCTGCACGCCACGCCGCCAGCATATAACTCCTAAAAGAGCAAGACCACATGGTCAAACCACACGGTTTAAATGAGCAGTAAGTGATGATGAAAAGAGATCAAACCACATTATGTCTGACCTAAACACTAACCAGGTGTATGCAGGACATCCAAAACAAAATCTAGGACAAACAATGAAGCTATAAACACAGATATACAATAAAGAGACAATAAAAGTCCTTCATGGTTTTCTTCTCCTTCTGTCCTTTGTCCGGCTCGATCTCTAAATATACACTGTATAAAACTGTGAGGGGAGTCACCACGGGAGGAAACAAGTCAGCCCTTTCCACAGCAGCCACTCGCAGCAGCAGGAAGAGGACATTTTCATACCTTTGCCTCTGCCATTTCTCGTACACAAAGCTTCTCTATTTCTAGAGCACAAGGCTGTGGTCTTACATGGTCGGTGGGTGAAGATAAAGTACGGTCAGAACTCCCCTCGGACAAAAACACGTTGTATAAAGAAGCCAGTGCTCCAAGCGAGCTAACATTTACCTGATTCTTATCAAAAAATTGGTGCCTACACTACCACACTGTCTTCATCTTTTTGAGTCAAACAGAAACAACACTTGCATAATTTCTCATAGCATTCGCTGCAGTCAGTTTACATGAGGTGAAGCAAATATCTAAATTTCATTTCCTTCCTCATTTTTTATGTTTTTTTTTTTTTTTTTGAAACAGCATTGATGTCTGGTTTTCTTCCTCCCTGTCTTTGCATGTTGCCACAAATGGCAGATTAGTGTCTTACTGCCACCTGTTGATCAGTGAAAGAGTACAGGACTGTGCAGTGTGTCACCTGAGCTGACATTAGCATTCTCTGAGGGAGAACCTCGATGCTACTGATGTGGTCAGGTACAATGTTGATTCAAGTTGGTGTGCTGTACCACAAAAAACATTTAACTAAACAAAGTCAGAACACTTAGCTAGCATGTGACAGAGCCACCGCCACAGCTGTTATTCATACTGACATTATGGGTTAGCTATTCCATAAGCAAAAGAGGAAGCTAAGGCTAATCACAAAGCTAAACTCCTGCTGGTTAGCTAAGCTGGCATCTCGCTGGAGTTTAAATAATGCGATGTTTTGGTTACATCACCAAATCACACATGTAAATGTAATAATTTGCAAATTGGTTATAATGTTTTTTATAAAAAAATATGAGCTTCACACCCAATAATACTGACACACTTATCCTAACATATCCTAATGGAGTCAGTATTATGTAGAAGATGAATTTTATTTATGACTCTTATGCACTGTGAATGTTGTATTTTCTGAAATGATATATCCCTGTGGTGTTCAGGAACCGGACTGTGCTATAGAGTCTATTTGCTTTTATGTAAAATGTATTATAATGTAATATTTCATACTGCATTTGGTTGGACCCCAGGAAGAATAGTCAAACAACAATAAACGTTTAATTCCAATAAGTAACAATAACTGTAAATATTATACAGTACAGGCCAAAAGTTTGGACACACCTTCTCATTCAATGCATTGTCTTTATTTTCATGACTATCTACATTGTAGAGTAAAGTAAAGTAATGATGGCCACTCGTTTTTCTTTAGTTAGCTGATTGGTTGCCATAATATAAATTTTAACAGTTGTCCAATAGGGCTTAACCTGACTTCTGCACAACACAACTGATGGTTCCAACCCCATTGATAAAGCAAGAAACTCCACTAATTACCCCTGATAAGTCACAGCTGTGAAGTGGAAACCATTTCAGGTGACGACCTCTTGAAGTTCATGGAGAGAATGCAAAGAATGTGCAAAACAGTAATCAGACCAAACGGTGGTTATTTTGAAGAAACTAGAACATAAAAAGATGTTTTCAGTGATTTCACCTTTTTTAGTTAAGTACATAACTCCACGTGTGCTCATTCATAGTTTTGATGCCTTCAGTGAAAATCTACCATGTAAATAGTCATTAAAATAGAGAAAAAACACTGAATGAGAAGGTGTGTCCAAACTTTTGGCCAGTTAACTGTTGAAAAAGGTGGAGTACATTATCTACATGTTACAGGTGACATGTGAGTGTGTGATATGATGATTAGCCACAAAAAGGCAAAAAGTAAAAGTATTACAACCATTTTATTTGTTATGTGGTTTACTATCTGAAAACTACAGTTACTACAGCTACAGTACAAAGCAGTATTTTGCTGCTGTGCACCTGCATGTCCGTGTGAGAAAACAGTTTCAGGTGTGCATACTTTCAGCTAAAGAACAGGGAGGACTTATATTATTATTATTATTATTACTACTGGAGAGTCGGGGCAAGCTAGGCGAGCGACGTCCCCTGCAGCTACAGAAACATCTGTGTGGCACTAGAATGTGCAGAGCAGGTGGGAAGGCCAGGACCCTTCATTAATGCCTGATGACAGATGAGCACCCGTGTGGTTGAAGCTGTCGCGTTTTCAAAGTTAGAAAACTTAAGGACAGATTTGCTTTCAGGGAGGTGCCAGGTCATGGGTTCATTTGTGGTTTGAATACACACTCATCAAAGAGCAATTTGTGGTTGAGTTTATTGTTCAAGCACACTTCAACATGTGCACAGAAGGAGGATCGACCCCCTTAATGGCTTGCTCTCTTTTCTACCACCTGAGCTACAGCCACCTCTGCATACTTATCTTTGGTCCTCTGCCACTAATAGTTCAACACTCCCTTCCCCCTGCTCCTATTTACCCTCTTTCATCCACCTTGGTACTCGGTTAGTTTGTGCAGGAAGGAGGCCCCTCTGAGGGGGAAACACACCTCTCTTTACTTTTCCAAACGGCAGAGACTGAACTCTGAAAGTGATGAACACCTACTTTCTTGTATTTAGGGAATTTGCTGCAGTGAAAACACCAAGTAACTGTCACCATTTTGCAGCTTTTACGTGATAAAAACTGCTTTAAACTACACTGCAGGGACGAGAACAAGAACAGATTTGTCAAATATTAATCCAATTTCTGTACAGCTGTCAGACTTTGCTGTGGCGTTATTAAATGTAAGTCATACAGTAAATCAGGAGATGTGTGTTTAAATGACATTATGTAAAATTTAAACATAGTGTCAGTAAGTACCCACAAAGCGCGTGGGGCTCCCATATGGCTCGTAAATGACCAGTTTGTTGCTCGCGGGCAGATAAGTCGGTTCCCATGCTCACCCTTGACTTTTCCCTCTCACAGATGCTGCTAATCAAATCTCTGGCAGGCTGACGTGTAACCGAGTGGCTGATAATCTGATGGAAGCAGCTTGAAGCAGAGGGAGCAGCGACTGTGGCTCCGAGGCCTCCTCCAGCTGGGTCACAGCGCCGGTGTCTGTTTGGCTAAAACACAGATGACACGTGATAGCAGTGACTGAGGCTGGGGCGATGCTTGATTTCTATTAAAACAGAAGTCAATTAGACACTGATCAACTATCTGTACTGTCAGTGTGATTTCACATCTGTGGAGCCATTTATTCTATAAATGAACTCAAATAATAGTCAGATACTGTAGGTGTAGTGTAATGACAAACTCAAAAATCTATTGAAAACAAGTGTTTGGAAACTAAACACCTCATTTACATAAAAAATGGCTCTTGCTGTTTTACTATGTCTAATATATTCTATTCAATAGTGTTGCAAATAAATGTGCAGCATGACATGGATATTGTTATTTGTTGTTTAATGTCTGTTAAATGTATGTGACCAATATAGACAGTAGACTGACAAATTATTAAAAAAAAAAATGAAAAAAAATCTGAACCCTTACGAAATATCTAGTTTCCCTAAATATTGATATGGCTTTTTTTTTTAAGTAACTGAGAAAAAATTTTGTAGAAATAAAACGCTTCATCAGAAATGACACAATTTACAGATTTGTTGCCTTTTTCAATCTAGATTTAATGCTTATAATAAACATTTTCTGCCTTTTCTATAATTAAATGATATGCATTTTTTCCACAATTATCCATTTAAATGACTGGAAAATTACCTGTGATAAATTTACTGAGCTAAAATATTTAGTTTCATTTAAATTTCAGTGTATAACGTGATTTACTTGCCTACAGACTACACCAAAGGAGCTGAGATTTATGTTTAAAAGCTATACTGTGCATATAATATAATATAATATAATACAGGTAGGAGCCATTGATTGTATAAAGAATGAGAATATTTGTGTTATTTCTGTAGGAAAACATTGTCATAAATAAAGTGATAATTAAACAGTGAATCTGCTCTTTCTTGTAAACTTTTCAACTTTATTCTCTTGTTTGTTTTCTGAAGTGTTGCCATGGTTACAGTCTCTTTTACAGTTATTTTATTAGGTTTTAGTTTTCACAGCACACAGCTGAGAAACCACCAAAAACTGAAAAAAATAAATAAATAAGACTCGATCGATGTTACTGTTTTACAGATGATTTCACATTATCTTGAATTTTTAAAACGGTACGATCAGAACAAAAATAAAACTACACATAAACTGGGCCATGTGAAGGATTTTACAGACTCCGCACTGGGAGAAACCCAAAGCTGTGAGGACATAACTGCACCTCATAAAGGAGATAATTCATATGTTTGTGTTTTGACTGCACGTCAAACTAAACTGAGTAAACACCCACAGCACAACTGCGGCCCTTAAAAGCTGCCTCCAAACTCTCCGTTTACGTGCAAACTTTAAATAACAAGTGCAATCTCCAACCTTCAATTTGAGCTGCGTCTGGTTTTTACAGAGTCAGTGATTTAAAAACAAAAATACAGAAACAGCTCGGAGAGAGTGAACAAACCCTCAGTGCTATATACAACACCGTATGGTCGGCTCGGACAACATGCTAACAATTTACCGGAGAGACCACCGGAGGAAACCAAGGAAAAACCTACAGTTTTGTGTGGCCTCTGTGAAGATGTTGGCACAGTTCAAATATAATCCACAGATCATTTTCACCTATTGGAAAAAAAAGGTGTAATATGCAACCTCTAGTCTCTGCAGAGGTCAGCACGCTCCAACGCTAATAGCTCAAATTTTCTTTTTTCCAGCAGCAGTGCAATAACTCCTACTCTCACTAACATATATATATTGTTTCTGCAAGCATCTCCATGTGACATCATGATGATCCTCTCTCACACAACTTTTATAGTTTAATTTACAGGCTTTCACACGCTCAAATATATTGTGCTGACAGATATATGGGAAACCGTGAAGTAACTGCGCTGAGTTAACAGTGACTCCACAAGCTTGTAAACAAAGGGGAAAAAAAAAAAGAAACCCCTCTTCAGTTTTAAGCAGGATTGCATGACGAGCTTGAAGCATTTCCTTATTTCTGACTCTGATGTCCCCTTGAATTTTCTGATGTTTGCACAAAGGCCACAGCTCCTTGCAAGTCTTAATTGTGACTGAATATATATAAAAAAAAAAAAACGGTCATGGGCTCCCCTGTCTGGACCATCTGCATGGTTTCTTCTATGATTGCTTCCTGATTTTCTATAGCAAGGAAGTGTGAGGAATTACCTCTTCAAAGAGATGTGTGCCCCACCAGCACTAATCCCCAGTTAATGGCCAGTAGAAGCAACAGACCCCAACAACTCCACAGCCTGTCAGAGGTTTCATGTACATAATTCCTGTGCCAGGTTAAAACACAGTGAGCTCCACTTTGTGAAAGCACATTAAAACTTGTTTTGTGATTCAAGATTTTACAGGAAACAGACTCTCTATCCTCTCCATATCATCACATTTTGAAAAGTCAAATGTGGAGCGATAGAAGAACTTTCAAAATAAAAGTCATTTTCTGAAGACGGTGTGATCATTACTTTCCTGGTGGTGAGACTGCTGGAGTGGTTTGTTCCTGTGACTCTGACAAACAGGCACAGCTCTCCCTGGTGGCCTCAGGCTGAACCAGCAGACCGTAATTGGACTCACAACTCCTCAATTTACAGAATTAAGGAGAGACATCAGCTCATCTTTATTGTGCTGATTTGTGCTCAAGACAAATACAAGAAAGACACAGAAGCAGGAAAAGAAAAAGAAAAAACAAGTGTCTCAAATGTAGTTTTGTGTAGATTTCACTGCAGTATATGGATTTTTCCTCAAATTCATTCTCCATTCTTTGCACAAAGAGACCCCCCCCCCCAAATTAATGCTTCAAAGTCAAATATTTACTCTAATACGAGCACAATTAATTGGGATTAATATAGTGCAACATGGATGTTTTTACTGCACACATGTAGAACAGATGCCACTGAGCCTTGGGGAAGCACAAACACTTCACTTTCACGTCGCTGATCTCACTGGCTGCTTTGCAATGATTTAGCATTTGTTCAAATTATTCAGACATCTCAGTTTGCGCCATGTGACCTGTCAGCGCTGGTTACAGGACGGATAAGGCTGAGGAGGTTTGACACGCCGAGGCCAACTGTACGCACTGCATTGTTTGAAAATACCAGCGTTCGAGAGCAATTTTGACTAAATTCAAGAAAGAAAATGAATGTATAAAACTAAAACCATCTTAAAATATTTCCATTATTTAACAACAAATAATTTAACATCCTCATCATTCAATGCTTTCCAATGTGTTATTTATTTATTGATGTATATCGGGGAAGATTGTGCTGTTGATTTTATTTTTACTACAGACTGTAATTTCTCTCTGAGGTTTGCAAACACTCTGATTGGTAATTTCTGGATTACTTGTTCTCCTCCTCCAATATTTATGCTCTCCGTAATGGATATCAAGACACTTTTTAAAGCTAATGGTTGGAGAGATCCCACCAGAGCTCAGCGAGGAGACCATCTATTGGTCAAACCACAAAAATGTTGAATCTTTAATCGCCTCACCTTTTGGCTAATTCATAATTCAGTGAACTGGGAGTGAAGCGTTTAGCTTTTCCTGGCTATGGCCCGCTAAGTGAAATGGTGTGGAAAGTGTGAGGTCATTAACCTGTTACAGGTACGTTCGCTCCTAATATTGGGGATAATATATTCCACCCAAGTGTGACAAAAAAGAGGGAGATCCCATTCAGAGGCTATTTTCTTAAAAAGAAGAAAAAAAAAAACTTAATTTAAGAATATTAGGGTATGAAAAGTTAATATCATTTTTAATTAGGAGAGATATCCCTTCATATCTGGGTGAGATTTCCACTCTGCTGCTTGTGGGCCGATAGAGGAAGAGTACAAGATAATTTCATCAGCCTCCTGTGCATACCACAGTGTGCTCATTTCTACCACTTAATTCTTATTCTTAATATTTTCTTTGCCATTGACCCCTAAATACTCAGCTTAAGATAAGATTGCATTCAAATACCTCGGTAATAAAATAATAACAATCCCCTTGTGCTTCTTTGTTTTCCCGTTTTTTTTTTTCCTTTGCACATTAGAGACAATTTCTTCATTTGAGCAGGACACATTTGTGGTTGGGTGATAATTGTATCATCATAATGTGAACATATTGTTTTACAAAACTGTATTGATTCCAAGCATATGGTAATTAGAAAATAAACAACTGAAAGGAGATTTACCAGACGTCACAATGAAACACAATTAATTGCACTGAACATTAAATTGATTACCCCCCCCCACCCTCCATGTACTGTATCATGCCTGGTTTTTCATTTTAAATTATCTTGCTTCTATTTGTTATAAGTGCACAACTCCACACCATTAGAAGACATTAATTCATTTTTTGGGTTGTTTTTTATATCAGTGCTTAAATGTATTTATGTTTCAGCCTCATAAGAGTTATTTAATCACTCATTTAATCACTAATTTATTCTATTTTAAATGATCCGTGGTCCTGCACCTTATATATCTGCACTGTTGTGACCTGGCCGCTGTATCAAAACACGTCTCCTCTTATTCATATGTGGCAGAAAATGCAAACATTATATCATACGTGCTGCATCTGCTGTGCGACAACTCCTGCATGCATCTCAATACACTTAATGTTTCCATGACGCTCCCTTTGACTCGGTACAGACGAGGCCATAACTCCTGACGTTTATCGATCCTTCAGCCTCTGTTGAATTTATTTCTACAAGTCTATACAAATCTGTTTCTGTGCAGCCTATTGTACCAGAGGGGTTAATGTATTATACAAAGTGTTCAGATCAGGGATTAGATTTTCCCCCAATTCCATCAGTCAATTCTCGGTGCTCTCCAGGGCATTCATCATTCTGACAGTTGCAGATAAGGCAATTATTTTCCTCAAGCAACTACAAAATGTAGACAAGTGCTTCTGTGACAGTGTGTCTGTTTGAGGGGGGAACACAAATATTATTCCAGCAGTCACTGATGGCACATATTGCTTGCTACAAAGCAATATCCTTTGTAACACAAAAGGAAACAGATGTTATGAGCATTTCTGCGTCCTAATGCATTTCGGCGATTTGTCTTTTTACAGTGAATTCAAGCTCCGCGCTGTGATTCAATACGATGTCATTACAAATGGTTTGCTGTTAGGCCCTTGTTGTTCTGCTGCTGAACAAAAATATTTACCCAGTAACAAAAGCCATATGCTATTAATCCTATGTTGTAATTGCTGCTGAAATATTAATTAGATGTGTTTTCTTGACCCCAGCTTCAGAGAAACTGTGAGAAATTAAGGTCTTAACAGAAATTAAAAAGGAAAACATGAGCGCATACCTGCATTGACATTCACATTGTTCAGCCATCACATGTGTATTTTTTTTCTACATTTGCACACACTGTGGACCCTGCTGTTCCCTCAGCATAACCGCATTTTAAAGCTGTATCACATCAAATGAGCCTTTCCTAAAGCAGAGAGCTGTGTGTGATCTCCTCCACGAACCCCTGGGGGGCAGCAGAAGACCTTCATTTCCCCACCAGTGCAGCTGCTTACCGCTGACTTACACCGCTGTCACCTACTGCTGAGGCTCAGCTCAGGACACGACTCAGGCTGCTGATAAATCTTTTTCAAAAGAAACAATAAAGTTTTCTCGTACAAACAAACAGACTTCACAGAAACTTCTTTCTCATCGTGCCTCGTCGGAGACTCTGTCAAACATATGAGGCACTGCTGCATATGTTATCCTGTCATATCTAATAGCTGAGGATTGTTTAGTGCCAACATTCAGGTCTTTAATCAAAATACAGTTTTTTAATTCATACAAAACCAATATATTAAATAAGAGGAGGGTAAAAAAAGATAAGTGTAAGATTGGTAAAAATCAGTCTGTTATACTTTTTGTCTAAGAAGATAATTAGATGTCATATATATATAATAAATAATAGCACATTAATCTATAAAGACACAATTAAAATTAAGATATACAGAGAAAAACAAACCTGTCTCATTATCTGTTCAGTCTATTTTCCTCTGTTTCTCAAACTAATTTTTATGAGAACAATAAACAGACTCTGCTCTCCTGGTGGATTATGCTCCTTAAAAGCCATAATACGTCTCATACGAGTGTGAAATGTTTGTATTTGCCAGATTTTGAGAGGAAGGCGTTTGTTGGTTGAAGCTCAGAGTGAGAGAGTGGCGCGCTAAGACAGAGCGGGAGGATGACGGCAGGCTGAGCTCAGGTCTGTCATCGGATCAAAGTGGGAACTTGTTCTCCCATCGCTGTCAGCACGTTTTAATGAGTGTCGAGCTGGGCTAAGCTGGTTCCTCCCTAAAACTTTCCCATACCGAGTGTCTGATAGATTCAGAGCTTAATCATTAACTTGCACTTAATTTGTCTGGAGCAACACTGGGTTCACATTTCAAGGGGATTTTGGGAAAAGGTTGGTCATCTCTGTCACTGAAAATAAAGAAACTAAAGAAAATAAATCATAAAAATATCTATAATTTTGAATCTATCAGACCTAAAGAAAGATGTGTCTATGTTTAACTTGAATGTAAGTAAAGTAAACCACATCCTTAAACATTAACCACTTACAATAACTGGATAATTATTGAAAGGAAATTATTATTGTGTATTAAATTATATCCAGCAGTAAGTATGAGTAACAGTTTTATCTTGAATACTGAAATAAATGTATAGTTTCAAAGACGTCATTTCTCATTTGCATCAAAAACATTAAGTAATTCTTCAGTAATTTATTTTTTTAGTCAGAGCCAGGACCTCCCACAACACAATCACTACATTTTGTTATTTAAACAATCATAAAATACCAAATAAAAGGCAACATACCACTTACACATCCTAACCTACTAGTTTCAAAATACTGCAGTTGTATGTAGACGTAGAAACAAGAACTACACAGTGAAACAGGTAAAGGTCAGTAAATAAGCAACAGAAACAAAAGAGGAAAATGTTTTTGCTACAAAACAGCAAAAACAGTGTCATTAGTGAACTGACAGAGGTTTCATGAGGCCGTCTGAGCCGAGCTACTCTGACAATAAATCAAACACAGAAAGAAGGCCAAGGCCTTTATGGGGAGTGCCACCCATATATTGACTGCACATCATAGCAGCCCTCATGTTGTAGGCTGGATTATAAATCCTATTTCTAAAAGATATATGAGACTTTTGATGTGTAACACCTGCCTTGTCTTTTACCATAGGTCTGATTTTTTTTTTTAAAACTCATTTACAAACACATTTCTCTCAAAACAGTTTCAAAGTTTAAAAAACTTAAACCACAAGTACTTGTATCTAAGTATTTAGAAAAGTACAGCGTTATAATACTTCTAGGAGATGTGTACTTGAAATTAGCTTACCCCTTTTTGTCTGAAAGTGTCCTGCCCGCCTGTACGTCTGACAGGATGCATGGTGCATGTAATGAATGAGATGGCTGATGTAGGCTCCTATAGGGCTGAAAAAAGTTGTTTCGGGGAGAAAGAGAGAAAGAGAGAGAGGGAGAAAAGGATCAGTTAACAGATGAGAAGAAGAGAAACCAAGCTGAACCGAGGATCATCCCCTTCAAACTGTCCCAAAAACAGACTTCTGTCCCAGCACACAGCCTGATCTCTCAGCCTGCCATGGCCATACAGCTCCCATGTTAAGCCTGAGTGTGATACCTCAATACTTTCTGGGCATGAAACGTCTGTTTATGTCACTAGTGATCAGAAAAAGGATGTGAAAACTGTCAAAACTGATATTAAATGCATTTTCAGAATACGTGTAGTTTAGTGTAATCTATTTTCTGACTGAAATTATTACTTTGATGGAGAAAATGGTTGTAGAGCTGCAACAAAACTGGATGGATTAAGATCTCTGCTGCCAAAAAAAAAGAAAAAAACTCAAAAATATGTCAATAAAGAAACAAACATATCTAATGATACTGAGCCTTGAGGACACAGTAGCGGGTTTCATCCTCGATAATTTCCCATTTAAAAAAAAAAATCGGGATGTGATCTGAGGTGGTGTACTTTCTCTGAATAAAAGCTCCACATCTTTACTGCCTATTATCTATTAACCATCAACTATTTCCACATCAAAGAGAAGTTTGACATCTTTAAGTTTCAGAAGTTACAACTAATAAACAGATTTACTTGTGGCAGCTGTTTGTAGCATGTGGTCAAGATTTTCTAGCTAACATACAAAGTGGATGACCATCACAGTGTCTCTAAAAACCCCGCAGCTTGCAACTTGCTCTATAAGTTCACACCCTGTAACTCTCGGGGGTGGTGAACATTTACTCTTTCAGACAGCAACACTTTGTGACAATTAATGCTTCTACATTGTCTTTGCATAAGTAAACATATTTACATTTCCACTGCATGGATTGTGCTGAAACTATTACAGTGTCTAGAGTGACTTATGGTGAGTTTACAGTCAGCGGTTTAGAGCACACACATATACATCCAGACACGCAGATGACCACGCACACACACACACAAACACAGCATCCTTCAGAACCATTGATTCTGTTTTGAATAGTGTATTTTCTCCTCAGTCTAGATAGTCTTGCTACTGCCCATGCTGTTAGTGCGCCAGGCATTTTCAAACTCTTTACATCCATTACATTCCACTAGGTAAATACCTAATGCTGGAAACATTTGTCAATGTATGCGCCTGGCTGAACAGAATAGATTATTGGGGGCTGAGTAAAATACACTGCATTTCCAAGCAGCACTATGCCTGTGACATATTAAAAACTTCACACAAGACCCTGTGCAGCTTCCCCTCCTGCACCAAGGCTGGCAATATTTCAAGGAAATAAAGCTAGCAAACAATAGTAGACACTCCTGGTAAGAAATAGGAATGTCACTATTTAAAATAACACCAGTAGCGAGGCTATCTCTTCGGATTTTAGCAACAATACACCATCTTAGACCCTCTTCACATTTAT
This sequence comes from Pseudochromis fuscus, assembly GCA_900323345.1. Taxonomy (NCBI): domain Eukaryota; kingdom Metazoa; phylum Chordata; class Actinopteri; family Pseudochromidae; genus Pseudochromis; species Pseudochromis fuscus. Next base: position 13,730 of record OOFC01050192.1, on the reverse strand, counting down.
TTTTCTGTAAAATCATAATTCATTGGATTTTCCTATTAGTATGTAGCTATGGTATAATTTTTGTTGTCATATTAAAGCTGTTTTATTATTCGTTTAATCTTATTTTACACATTTTCTCCTTTTCATATTGCCTTATGTTTCCTGTATATTCCTTCTTTGTGTATAATATAAAGCACTTTCCCTTGTTAATAAAAAAAGCTTAATGTATAAACCTCCTCTCCCTTGTAAAAAACATTCAGACTTATTGGTATTTATGGTTTACACTTGAGGGAAAAATAACAACTTCAAACTGCGGACTGCAAATGAATTTGTCCATTGAAAGTCGGTCAGAGCAGAATTAGATCATTTCGCTGAGAAAAACACTGTGTCCCTTTTTATTTTGATGGAACCTATTATGGAAACATTTCGAGCTTATTCCTTGAATTACCACGACGTTCAAACAGGGATAACTGACTCATCTTGGTGTCTTAATACACCTAAATAGTAATGGGGGAAAAGACTGGTTTTTAGTCTCATTAATTGGATTAGCCCTTCTCTGAAATGGCTTGTATGAATATGCATGGAGCTGTGGGACGTCTCCGAAATGTGAAAACAATGTTGATTTTTTTCAGCGTCAAGTAAGTGGAATCAGCTTAATTGTCACATCTAAATATAGTTAAAGTCACGCCGTAACTTGTAACACTAGTTAACCTGCGATATCTCAAAAACTTTTTGAGGGATTGCGGTGGTGTGAAGTTAAATCAAATGATACAGTGATTTACTGTTTGAAGATGTTCAAAAAGTACACATTTGTAAAAATTGTCTACTGTTACTTCAAAGTATTTAACAAATTGTAACAAAAAAAAACTATGAGGAACTTGGTCGTTCATATTTGTGCATCTATTAAAGTTGTTTCAGATCATTTAAAAACTCCAAAATGCCTTTCTTTAAAGTCAGCATGCCTCTCCTCTGGGCCTTTGATCTTCAGTAATTAATAGAGAATAGGACTCCTGTGGCAGACCCTCTTCAACAAAGATACACAATAAAAAGCAGGAGCTAGGAGTGGACAGGGGTGATACTGGGTCTCTTATTTGGGTGCGTTTCCATTCATTCCTTCAATATTCCATTCCTGGTTCTGCTTCATAGCTTTGTCTATTGTGGAGCATTGAATCGGAGAGCGCAGGAGCGTCTCTGCTTCCGTTAATTAGAGCTTTATGCAGCTTCCGCTCCTTGAAGAGTCAAAGTTTAAGCAGTGAAAAAAAAAAAAAAAAAAAAAAAAAAAAGCCC
>OOFC01050192.1:0-12444 GCA_900323345.1 Pseudochromis fuscus | reverse complement strand
TTAAAAAGGAAAAAAAAAAAAAAAAAAAAAAAAAAAGAAGCCCTCTGTGTTCCTCCAACCTCGGTCCTCCATTGTGGCTTCAAAGACATACAGAGGTATAGTTTACCACTGGTCTGGGTGTGGACGGGTGCAACGCTGGAGCGGCTGGAGGAAGGAAAATGATAAAAAGTGAGGTTTTTCCACCCCAAAAACAAAAGCTGTTAAGCATCTGAGAGGATTTTTTCAAAGGTGCAGCGATAGTAAAGTGGTATTCATGTGATCCTGAAGTTCATACAGAGTTAAAAGCGGTAGGACATTCCAAGGACTATTATATGCATACTGGTTGTGCAGGAACCCCAACTTGTCTTTACACATGAAATGACCAATTGTTCGTGCAGGCTTAAGTGATGCACAAGGAAAAAGAGGAGGAAAAAAAAGTCCTGGGGTCTGTTATGACATGTGGCTAGGGGTGTCCTTTTATACCTTGAGATTCCCTTTGCCTCATTAGTTAACACACTTTCTTAGTTTTGAACAATACCTTAGCTTGAGTTCTCCCAGCAGAAATCCCCCGCTCAGTCGATATTTCCAGGGCCTGCAGCATAGTTTCAGAGAGAGGGCCCTTTCCCCCCTGTCCTAACAGCTTTAATACTTGTAATTATCTCTTGCTGGGGGAGGCTGGAAATTGGATTAGGGTGGTGAGTCTCAGCTGAATGAATTACCTCCATCTCCCCACTTGGTGGGCCACACACTGATAAAGTGCGGAAAAACGGATTTGGATTCAGCCTTAGCATTCATGGCTTCCTTGTGGAAAAATGAAATTTTCCAACAGAAGGGGCCAGTGTGCCAGCAGTATCTGTCCACAGCATGTTTCATCTGCTCCTGCTCTTCTGGAAATGCAATTACCTGCGTTATCAGGGCCTAAATGGTGACAGTTTGGCAGGGGAGCAGTTCCACCTGCCAAAGGCATCATTCCACACTGTTTTTGTTGCATTCAGTATTCTTTCACTTTGAAATTATTCCTCCTCATTTCCACCTGTCAGAAGTCAAACAATCTGCTGATTTGTTTACAGGTGGAATCAATTTTTTAATGAAAAATAATAATAATAAAAAACTATACAACCTGAAGTTTAACACTCTAATATGACCATACTCTTCATAATTAGGATTTCTACTCTATTTCTACTCTACTCTACTCTACTCTTCCCTCTTCGTGTTTAATAAAGTAAAAAAAAAAAGTGCAATGTCTTGTAAAGAGCAACAACTTTAACCCTGGGAGAAGTAAAGAACAACAAAAACCAATTGAACAACTAATCACAGTTTTATTTCTGCTCTGTACCTCAGCCTTCACTTGAACCACTGCACATACAGTTAACGTTGATCCTAAATTATTTACCGACATCTTCCACTTAATGTTCTACATGTGTTTTTGTCTCAAAGGAGAACGAAATCAATACATGGGAAGGCTTGTCACTGCACCTCTAATACCAAAAATGAAGGGAGCAATTAGACCCTAACCCTAAAGTCTGTATGTATCTCATGGTCCGTGCGCTGATATATTTGCAAGACAAACGGTTTAAAATTGGGATTTTATTACAAATCATCAAACACTTTCCTAAATGTGGTGTCTAAATGAGGCAAAAATTACCTCAGACTAAGCCGAACTAAAGAGATAATGCTCCGAGGAGAAGTTAAAGACTTCTACTTAAATTGAAATCGAGCCAACTTTGTTTCCCTGTTGTTCATTAAGCAGTGGTTTAAATTTGGTTTCATATTTAATTTCCCGCTGTGTCATTGTAAGGAATCAGATCAAACAGAGGACAAACTAGCCCTACACACCCAGTGCTTACTTTCAGACACCCCCCTCGTCTTTTCCACTTCCCATTCTTTTAACCCCCCACTGAGGACAATCCTGGAAGGTAGATAAAAAGAACAACAAAAGATAATTAAATCTAAAAAAGGAGGGAAAAATCTCTGCTTTCTCACTCAAACAGTTGGGGATAGATTTCAGCACAGTAAGGGTTTGGTTAATTTATACAATGGCCTGATGGGAGTCCTTCAACATTTACACTCTGCCTGAGACATGGATGGGTAAAGAGACACTTCCCTATTATTCTTACATGTTCCTATTTTTACAGTCCTACCTTATCTCGCCTCCCAGCACAAATAAAACACACTTTATTTGCATTTGTCCGATTGCCACCAAAGGCAAAAAAAAAAATTCATAGTCGTTTCAAGATTATCAATTTATAGCTGCGCCGTTATCAGAGGAGTAAAGACTGCTCTGACGTGCGTTGTTGTTCCAACTCAAACCTGCATCCCATCGGTGACAAATCTAAAATTATAATACAGTAATGCTTCACATAGACCCAGCTATTTAGGCGTGAATTTAATATTCATTGCTTTTGCAGCTTGGTTGGTTTTAAGGTGCTATCACCCTTATCCACCCTCCTCCCAACCCCACCCACTCCCAACATCGCTGCCATCTACACTACTACATCCACCAAACAGGGGCAAATGGCAGTCACTGGGACAGACGTGCAAACACACATCCAGCCGTCTCTTTGTCCCTCCCTCCTTCAGTCATTTTCCCCCCATTCTCTTTCTCCGGCTGCCTCTCTCTGTCCCCCATCACTCTCCCTGTCCTTGTTTTTGATCTTCAAACGCTGGTAGGGATAATGACTACAAATCAGGGATGAAGGTGAGTGATCACAATGTGGCCCACCCATCCCAGCTGGCCTTTTTACTCCCCTCATATGATGCATCTTCCTGACTCTTTTTGAGAACCCGCTGAACTGCACCGTAAGGGTTTCGAATGTGGTTCACAGGGGGCTGAATACAGTTGGACGGATTCAGAGCCTCCCAAATGGTTCGATCTGCGTTTTCCAGAAGAGAAACAAGGAAGTAAAACATGTATAAAATTAACTCAACACAACATGTACGGTTTCTGTAACACACTCGAAGGGAAATTCTATTTTTATTCACCAACGTAGGTCTTGCTGTCATAGTTTATACTTATTTCAAGGTCAGAAAAATACATGTTAAATGTTAAATCTCCTCTTGGCTTACTGCTGACCTGCCTCCATGTTTGAGAACTTGTATTTAATGTACAGGCACTAGGGCTGCGGCTAATGAGTATTTTAGTAATTGAATAATCTATTGATTATTCCAACGATTAATCGGATAACTAATGCTTGTTAAGGTGCAGTAATAAATAGCAGTAATAAACAATAAAAATTTGCACAAGGGTGGTTTGTCGCAAGCTAGGCGACGGGTTAGCTTAAGTGCTAGCAGAATCCCCGACTAACATATGCTTCCTGTTAATGTGGCATTTTAAACAGGAAGTGCTTCGGTGAAGACTCCTTCCTGCAGAGTGTGCGTAATACTTTGTGTCGGTCTTGGTTTTTGTGTACTCACATTTCCCATGGAGAGGGCCAACGTGCTATTTATCCTTCTGAAAAAACAACGTAAAAATCAAAAAGTCGTGCTGTTTTGCATCTTCCCTCTTTATTGGTTGGTTCTGCTGCCTGTCGCTGTCGTGCTTCCGCTTCTTCTTCTTCCTGTCTGTTTCTGTGAATAACGTCAATAGTGGGAGAGATACTGCCCCCACCAGTTCCTGTAGGAAACTGCAAGTACAGATGACTTTTTCCCGGCTGGTATTTGATTTTACCAATGACAAAAACAATAATACGAGGCACTGACTCTTGAAAATCCATGTCGATTAATTTTTATAATCGACGTAATCGATTATGTCGAATAATCGTTGCACAATGGTTTAAAATGTAATGGACATTTTGCCAGTTAGGTTATGAGTTGTATCTATGCTGCTACATCCACATCTCAATGGTGAATGGTGATCATAGCACATAACGCATGAAAATGTATGTTTAAAGAAAATAAAAACTCTACAGAGAAACTTCTTGCCCGAATGGCTGCAGCGAAGCTGGACATCCAACTACTGGAGTTTAATTAAAAATGCAGCAACTTCGAGATCTTCTTTCGTTTTGGACGTGAAATTAAACAGTGTCCTAGCACCAGGAGTCCTATCCTTTCACATCATAAGTTTCTAATGGGCAGTTTAGATGATTCATGCCAATCAAACATCTGTTCTGCACTCCCCTTGTCAAGAGGAGCACCTGTTGACCTCTAGCTGACCTCCGCCGGTGAGCAATGTGGAGGCAGAGAGGGACGACGGTTTTCTGTTTCAGGCAGGAGAACAGAAAAGACGAGGAAGAGGTAGTTTTATGACCACTGTTTACCTTGGTGGAGGCCTGCCTCTTTTCCTCTTTTTTTTTCTTAATGTGCCCAGCAAAAAAATGTTTCACTAGGGAGCAGGAGGTGAAATTTTTCTCATCCAAATGGATGGCAATTTCCCACCATTTAGCACCTGAAGGTAATTAGCTTGAAGAGATTGCGGAGTGAGAAACACGTTCATGGAACATTAACTCTCGTACATTCTCCAGTTGCAGAGAATTAATAGGAAAGATTAAAGTTTAAAGAGAGCAAATGCCATTACCACACAAACCACCTCTCTGTGGCACCATCTTGGGCTAACTTTTCCCCCTCTTTATAATAAGTCTGTATTTCACGATGGCATCAGGGTCTGGATTACAATAGCAGGTAATAAATGGTGGAAATGAGACAGTTCTGCAGGTTTGCGGTGCGGTTGTATATGAGACAATGGAGAGCCTCAATAGCCTGCAGCTTCATTTTTCTCCATAACAGCTTGCTGCTTGCTTCCTCTACTCTCTGATGCAATATGCTAATAACCAATTCAGCCTCCTTTCTCTCAGCAGCACGTTAAGCAAATGTAAATGGAAACCTCGATTTATTAAGAGGTTTAATAATAAGTTATTACCTCGAATAGCAGGTCTTAATTACAGCTTTTAAGTGTAGTTCTATATGCAAAACAATGCCTCAGAAAAAATAAAAAAATGCAGTTTTATGTTTTAGTAGTTTTTAACATTTGAATGAACACTTGTGTTTGTTCTTCTCGGGGAAGTTGGCAGTGTATTTTAAAGATGATCAAAACCATACCATAAATCATACCTTCAGATTTAAGAGCTGAAAGAAATTAAATTGAGACATGGTGGAATTTATTGCCCAGAAAATCCCATTCTACTATCTGATTTGAAAAGTCCAGTCCTCCAAGCTCTAGAAAATCTATTTTCCACATTTTAATACCCTGCATAACAGTCCTCATAATTCATTCGAGTGTGTTAAGCACAGTTTTATTAGATCTGAAACAAATTTTGGTGGGGGATCCTATAGGCCATTAACCATGGAGTAATTTTATCCTTGTTTCCTTAATGATGCCATAATGGCGAGTGAATTTCTTAACTAAAGACCAAAGAACATTTTGAAGGTCAGCTTCATCTGCAGACTCCTTCATGCGCTTCTCTGAGAGATTGGAAAAGTCGGAGATTTTTGAAGAGTCATTAATAACGCTAAAGCTGAAGGCCTATTTGCGTTCTCGCTTTCTACCTTTTAATGTTACATTTTCTTCCTGTTCTTTCTCTCCCTTTTCCCTGCTTCCCTCTGTTTTGCAGTTTCTCTCATGCAGAGAGAATGGAGTGCTGATTGAGAGGGTAAAAATGGCAGTGCAGTGACATACAGATCCCAGATGTGGTGCCTCAATAATTTAAATTTTATGCCTTTGTTATCACTTTAATCATTTTCTTTATTCGTTTTGTTTCAGCGATCGGAGAACAGTTGATAGGCCAAAATGCCCTGGGAACAATTTTTATTTGGTGTGTGGTGCAAAGTCTAATTAGAATTAGAATTTTGCTGAGCCTTGAAATGGCTGGTACTTTATCCTGATCGCCTTAGATATTGTTCGAAGTCAGTCATTTGTCATAGCAGAGCATGCTGGGAAGGCTACTGCTAATCAAGGCTCCATCTCCTCTGCTCTTTTTCTGCTGCCATTGCACCTCTGTCCAAATAAATGCTGTTAGGTAAGGATGAATGCAGTCTTGGCTCTGACACTGGATCTCATGGAAGCCTTGTGATGCAGCCTCAAATCCACGTTAAAGTGGAGTGCAACTTCCAATTAAATTAACTATTTTAAATGTATTTAGTGACATTTCTTACTTTCCCTAACTACTGCAACTCATTTGATTAACTCCGTCGCTGAGGATCTCCTGAGTCCAACTGTAAATGATGAATTGGAGAGGGTTTTACTACCTCAATGTGATGAAGTATTAACTTTTTTTTTTTACTTTATGTAATTGTGCGCAAATATGGCAATGTCTCTGCGAGGTCGCCGATCCAACGTTGAGTTCCCCCTGTAAAATGACACACCTCTGAGCATGGCTGCTCCCCCTCTGAAGATTAGCCACATAAATAAATTAGACCCAGGGACAAAGGAGCCCTCGCTCCCATGTGAAACCTCAGCGCCAGTGGCGGAGGCCATAAGCGGTGGCATTTTTTGTCATTGTCTGTCAGGGATGGAGGAGTATTTCCCCAGAACCGCACAACCATGTTATTCAGCAGGTGAGCCAAGGGTCTTTAAAGAAATTGAAGCTGACAACCCTTAACATTTAGAAATGTACCAATAAATGGCTTTTATGCAGACATATCCCAATGCCTTGGTGGCACACACACACACACACACATATACACACTGTCAGGGCCTGAGCCTCTGTTCACAAGTGTCAGGCTGAGTGAAGCTGTCAGAGCAGGAAAACCCTCTTCAAAATAATAGACCTAAAGCCTCCATCAGCACTTTAATGAAACCACATTCTGCTTGTGTAGACCAATAATCTACAGTCATTATATTTATTTATTTACACACTTTATGTATTTAGGTGCCCTTTGTCACAAACTGGAAAAAGATATTTGTCAGGATTTCAGATTTACTTGAGGATGCATTTCAACTTCCTACACTGTGACATATAAGTAGCATCAGTACAAGTAGTGCAGGAAATGATGAACCAATAGTGCTTAATCAATGGTAAACAAAACAAGAAATACCAAAACAAATGATTTAAGACAATGCAAATCCATTCATCGACATCTAATACCCATCTCCAGGGTCTGCTTTGTTCAGATCAGCTCTACATGAGGAATTGCCTGAAAGCCACAACCTCCCCTGGGCTCCTTTCTTCCAAATGTTCAGAAATTACCTTTGGTGGAAAAAGACCTAACATGGCAAAATGTGCCTTTAATAGCCAGAGACGTTTTCTTTTTCAGCAACAAGTTTAATTGGAAAGAAGTAGAATTCACTTTGAACAGGCAGAAAAAAATAAATCGGTGTGACAAGATGATCGATTACCTGTAACTCTACCTGACACAGAAATTAGGGTTTTTTAATGATGGGCTGCCTCTTCTTGGACATGAAATTCAAATGCTCTCCCAAAGTCTACCTTCAGCCATCACTTGTCTCTTGCGCTTGTACGCTCCAAACGCAGGCACTTTGTCTTTGTCACCGGAGAAAGGACATTGTTATTACCGACATGCCTTTGTATTAACCAATTTCATTCCTCTACAAGTAACATCTCATTGGTTTTACTTATGCTGCCGGCTCACATTTATACACAGCACACTAGTCCATTTTTATACATTTTGTATAAAATAGATTCATATTATATTTGTTTGTTTATTCCTTGCTTGGTTATTTTACAATATTCTGAAGAAGAAACGGTTCAGATTTTATTTTTTAAATTTCAGTGTGATTGTATGGAATCAGTGATCAGCCACATCCTTTCCTTCCTATGTATTTAATATATTTTGACACTAAAATAACCATCCATGAAGGGGTACTCATTTACAGTTCATAAAATCCACATATTTCTCATTTATGACCGTAAGATCTGCTTAATGTGACACTTTTCTTGATCAAATTATAAGATGAAGTGTGTCAGAGGAGTTGTGAAGCTCACATGGAGCTTGTGAAGCGGGAGGTGGAGGTGGGGTTTGGCGGCGGTGGGGTGAGGTGTTTGCAACTCGGTCGCCTGTGAGAGTAGTGATGCAGCTCCCAGCCGGCTGTCCACATGGCTGGAGGTATTGATCCAGTTATCATTGCTAGATCATCACTATATAGACTCAGCAGCACAGAGAGAGCCGGGACACTCACTGACTGACTGAGCTGATGGGAAGCTCACTGACTGAAGGAAAACGCCACGATGCTGCACTGTGGTTTGGACAAGGCAACAACAAAAAAAAAAAAGTGCCCAGGGATGTAGGATCTGAATCCTCCACCATCACCTGCAGCCTCACTTCCACCCATAACCAATCACTGATTTATTAACTAAAATAGGCACAGCTTTTCCACGTCCTTAACATCATTTTTTTTATACTTTTTAGCATTTAGCTCCAATATCTTAAAATACATAAATATGTCAGGAGGCCAAGCAGTGGTGGATAAAGTACTCAACTTCAGCACTTGAGTCAAAGTACTGATACTCATGGTCAAATCTTACTCAACTACAAATAAGAGTTACTTGGTCAAAATGTTACTCAAGTTAAAGTACTAAAGTACTTACTTTTAAAAATACTTAAGTATTCAAAAGTACATGCATTTAAAAACACTTAAATATTCAAAAGTACAAAGTAAAAGTACATTTTCTAATATCAGTACATTGCTGTATTGTTCTCAGTGCCCGAGTCAATCCCCGACTAACGTCTGCTTCCTGTTAATCTGGTATTTTAATCTGAAAGTGCTTCGATGAAAAGAAAACTCCTTCCTGCAGAGTGTGCATAATACTTTATTGGTTAACTGTTCGGTATTGCTTTTTTGTTTTCAAATTTCCCATCGAGAGGCTAACGTGCTGTTTAGCGTTTAAAAACAAGAAAGAAAAATGACAACACCGTGCTGTTTCCTGTCTTCCCTCTTTATAGTTCGGTTCTGCTGCCGGTCACTTCCTGCCGATTTACGCGACGCTAACTCTACCTGGACAAACTGCCTGAAACACATTGCCAGCATAGTCTGTATATAAAGTAAGTAACGACACACTTCCTATAAATGTAGTGGAGTCCAAAGTACAATATTTGTCTTTGAAATGTAGCGGAGTGAAAGTAAAAGTTTCCAAAAAAACAAATACTCAAGTAAAGCACAGATACTCAAAAAATTTACTTAAGTACAGTACTCAACTAAATGTACTCCGTTACTGTCCACCACTGAGGCTAAGTCCCCAAATTTATCTTTTTATCTGCACAATTTCACCACAAAAATGTAAAAATCCAACTTGCACTACAGCAAAATCAAGTGATATGTCTTTAAATACTTTCAAAACCACATAAAGGAACCCAATAGGAGTTCTAGCTCGTAGCTTTGGGCCACTTCCTGCAACTCCCGACTCAGGCGAAAAAAAAAACACACACTTTAGAACATGAAATATTTCACGCTAGGAGGCAAGGACGGATCCCGCTGCAGAACCTATAAACAAATAAATCTCGTCTTTATTTTTCACCGTCTTCAAGTATCCAAACAACAACATCAGCAAGCTCTCAAACATGCGGCGCTCACATAGACAAACCCTCTCAGAGTAAAGACAGAACATGCAATAAGAGAAGCAAATTGCCCAGGACATGCGAGGTATGGCTTCCCTCGAGCAAGGGCTATAAAGCTCACCTCACCTCACTGAGTTATATGCTAAAGCCCAGATATTTCATTTGCTTGATCACTTTGCCTCATCATAATCACTTTTATACAGATTTATTGCAGGGTGGGTCACAGTGCAGTGGAGGTGCAGCATTCTCCAGCTGTTTATGCCTCCTAAGAGCTTTCTGCTCACCCACCTCACACGGTCTTTGTCTTATTTAGAACGAAGAAAATGTGAAATATGACAGGCGATAGTGCCCTCATTTGTTCTGTAGATTGCCTCACACACACCTCCCCACATGTCGGTGCCAGTCTCGGTCTACCAGCAACTCCTATTTCTCCCCCCATCCATGAGAAACCCCCCCCACCCACTTCCACGCCGCTATACCCCCACTGCTCCCCAACTCTCCCAAGTGTTGTGTTGTCCCTGGCCTCCACACAGTGAGGAGGAGGTGGGCACAGGGCTGTGGAGCACAGCCGCCACCACCAGCATTGCCTCTGAAGGATAATGCTGTTTATTGCATTTGTCAGGCGAACGCAGCAATACTTTGTAAGTCTATTGCCCACTTACTGCCATGTACTTCAAGCCGGCACTGATGTGCCTCTTTTGTGTGGTTCTGCTTGTGCTATTTGGCAAATTGACTCATGGCTGAAGGTTGGAAACAGAGCTGAAAAGGATTGTAATGTGCTGCATTCTGCCTTTCTTTGTTCCTGTCTGTCTTTTACTTTCATCCCAGCAAATATTTTCTTTTCCTTTTTTGAACACCACTTTTTATTTCATTCAAACACCGACCCAGGACTGATGATTCAAAATAAGTAATTCCATTAAATTTTTTTTTTTAAAGCCACAGGAGCCCATAGTATACGAGTCCCTGTGTAACATTATTGATGAGATCATTATTATGTATAGGATCCCTCAGTGAATAATAACCCATTATCTTTCATTTTTCCTGTTTTTGTCACTGGATGTTGGAAAGGTTAGGCAATTTATTTTAATGTTAAAACTGTCAGGCACTTACACAGCCATGTCTTGGTTCCCAATACATTCTGCACTTGGGGCCATGATTGGTTTTAAACTAGGCTACATCTTTGAACAAGCTATTCCCACAAATCTCACTGCAATTCTTTTTGCTTGGGTTTTTATTGAACTGACATCAGGTCACATTAAGACAAAGCACTGCAGCCCTAATAGTTAAGCTTATTTAAAATCATTTGAATCTGACCCATGCTAAATACAACAAGAGCACCGTGTTGTTGAAGTCTTCATTTCTTAATCCTGCTGTGTTACAAAACATGAGGCAGCTTGATAGTGATATAAATATACTCCCACCCATAGACAAAGGAAGAGGAGGAAAAAAAAAAAAAATGCTCTGAACGCTTCAGTGCATTTAAATTTATACAAACTCTCTCCTTGACAGTGATGAATGTTACACTGTATTCTACAATATGTTTAATGCATGGGCCTGTTAAGTTAAGTTTTCTATTCCAGTGCTGTGCAGTGGAGTCACCTCTATAGTTTACCAGATACCAGATAATAATACCAGAGCCACAACATGAACACATCAGTCAATATCTGCATGGATGTTTTCATCTTGTACATTATGTATTTGATGGCTGATGCTAGATTCACAAAATACACTGTTAACAGACCCTATCAGAATAATATACAGTTGTTTTATGATATCTGGCGTCACAGTATACATAAAACATCACTCAGTGTATACTTTCTCTGCTAAATGTTTTCTTAAAAATAGCTATTTTCTGCTACTACATTAATTGTATTCAGATTAAACTATATCCAAAACCTTGTACGATAAGCTACATGTGACAATTTGGAATAAACTATTGAGCTGCAATTAAAAAAAGGATCTATTGAAAAACTTTTTGTTGACAGAAAAATATTTGACAGCAGTTTTATAATAGTTATTTTCCAACCAAAAGATACAAATAAATAAATATAAATAATTAAAGTCCATATTAAATAAACATTATAAAGTGAAAAAACTGTACTGTGGATGAAAACTATATACTCCACAGTAGTGGAAAGTAGCTACATGTATCTTATACTTTAAACTCTTAATCTCACAGCTATTATCACTAAGCCATTTGCAGATTATAATTTTACATTTAATCCATAAAATTAACTTATAAAACCGATAATAAAAAAAATTACAATAGTGTAAATTAACTTTTACTGAGCAAAAAAAGAGCTTAGACAACTTTGCCAATGGTATTAACACTAATCACATACAGAAGTGTGTAAAAGTTTGAGGCATCAAAAGTAAAGTAAGGGTGCCTTTCAAAATAAAAGCACCAGTTCACCTACAAACAGATTTGTTGTTTTGCCAGATGCATTATTTTACTTTAAATATTTTAGTACAGTTTGAAGATGTAGAACTTATACTTGTAATGTATTCATTTGATTGCAGTTTAAGATTTCAACAACAACTGATACTGTAAGAGTAATACATTCATCATATTTGCAGATAAAACTACATCAAAATTCCTACACAAAGCTACGTCTAAGCTACGTCTAAATCTAGTGTAATCATCATATACAAGGGTCAGACCTCAGGTTCAAGTACAGCAGACTAATCCTGCATGACAGTTTTTTAGTGTGTGTGTTATTGGTCTGTAGTTGAGACTGTGTCAGGGGTGATATTACGGTCACTTGTCAGCATCCACCTTGTTTGTTTTGTGCTTTGTTTCTTTATTGTGAAGCAAAAAAAAAAAAAATGTCGACAGAAACCACTGGCAGTTAACCACAAGGCCCTGTGGGTTTACATGCGTGAATGAATTCATAAATTCCTTAATGTAAAAAGAGCCAATTGTGAAGCATTTTGACAGTTCATCTGCATCACAGCGGCAACGTGGCAAAACTGAAATGTAGTTGTTGTAACACATTGTTGGTGTGTTTGCTCAGGTAC